>VXAZ01003161.1:426652-516899 GCA_013399875.1 Gymnorhina tibicen
GCCCGCCCCGGCCCGCCCCGCGGGTCTCCCCCCGCGCCTCGGCGGCGGAGCGGAGCGGAGCGGCCGCCGCCCCAGCCGCGGCGGAGTGAATGGGTTGCCATGGCAACTGAGTGAGGCAGGCAGCGAGGCCGCCGCGGCCCCAGCCGCCTCCGCTCCGCAGCGTGTGGGCGAGCAGGCAGCGGGCGGCCGCCGGGACAGCCGAGGGGACGCCGGGAGTGCAGCGGCAGGATGGAGGACGGCTTCTCCAGCTACAGCAGCCTCTACGACACCTCCTCGCTGCTCCAATTCTGCAACGGTAAGGGCGGGGGCGGCCCCCGGCGAGCAGCGGGGTCCCGGCGCTCCGGCGGGGTGGACGCGGAGGCCGGCGCGGGGAAGGCAGAGCCGGGAGCGGGCCTGGTCCAGGCTGCCGGCGGCGTCTCCGCCGCCCAGGGCCGCCCGGCTCCGCAGCGCAACTCGGGGAGACGAGGAGGAGGAGGGAGGAAACTTCACCCCCTTCAGCCTCCCCCGTTATACGGCGGGAAACCTGCCAGCCCTCGGGGCGCCTCTGCGAGCAACTTCTGCAGCTCCTTCATGGGAATATGCAGAGATACGTGTGCGTATGTGGATGGTGTAGATGTCTGTGTGCATCTTTCCCAAAGGCAGATCTGGTAGCTCAAGCGATCGCCCACCGCTGCGTGTCTCCGTTGCGCGTATGCCAACGTACACACACGCATATACATATACATACATATATATATATAAACATATATATATGTATCAGGCATGTATTTATATACATGTATAGGGCCGAGCTGCCCGGGGGCGCGGTGGGACGCCGCGGTGGGGGCAGGTGTCCTTCAGCCCCCTGCTCGCCCCCGCTCCCGGAGCCCACCCGGCGCCTCTCTGCACCAGCGAAAGGCGGTGTTGAGGTGTGAGATGCCTGTGTGGAGTTACGGGAGTTGGCCTGCAGTTACTGATTCTTCTTTCTGCTGTTTTTTAAAGTAGGGATTATTGGGGTGGTGGCGTCACCTGGGTGGCAGCATGGCAGGGGAGCTGCCAGGCTGCAGTGACGGGTAGCAAAAACGGAAGGAGGTGAGGAACTGCAAGTATCCTCACAGGCAGTATTGGAGATTGGCCTGCATAGTACTCGGGATTATTCAACTAGCTGATGTTTCCCTTGGGGGGAAATAAATCGGCTATTCTAAATGTTACAGAGAGTTCTTCATGGTAAACTATAATCTCAAAATACCTTATTTTGATATGAGTTATTGCTTTCTAGCAGCAAAATTGTGAGCATTCATAATCTTCTATTTCATATTCGTGGATCTCTTATTCCTCCACATTATAGTAGTGATCTTGCTTTCTACTACTGTCTGAACAGCTGGAGTCAGGTTCATATGAAATTGCTTCATGACAGCAACTGCATCAGACACAGCTGCCTCTTTCCTTGGAAGATATGAAGATGATAAATTTCACATTATTTTCTTTGTGGTGTGGTGCTAGAAATGGACAAGAGTTGCAGAAAAGTCTGATATGTGTGGACCTGGAAAGTGTGGGAGCAGTTTTTTCAGGGCAGCAGGAGTTCTGTGTGTGGGCTGTGCATTGTGCGGTGACACCATATTTTTGGAGCTCTTCAGGAGAGAAAACTATGACTATGTACGGGGGTTGTACGCTAATAGCAGATGCCTGTTTTGCCTAAACTTAATAAATATTTCATTGTAACTGTTTTTAATAAGGAAACATACAGCAATGTATTTCAAAGTTTATACTCTAATCCATTTATAAGCAAGCTGTCTTCCTACCAAAATCCCTGGGCTTTGCTTTTACAGTGATCATGATAGTAGGCTGCATGTGGGAGCAGAAGGAGTAGCATCACTTTCTGAATAGTTTGAAAAAGCAGAGTGGCTTATTCCTGAGCACTGTCCCTCGTGTTGATTTGGTAACTCTGACCACCTATTATACTTGATGGAAATAAGCCATATGTACTTACACTGTACATAGGTTTTAAAATCTTAGTTAATCCTTAAGTATTATGTTCTATAATGTGTTTCTGATGAAATCACTTGCTTAGCTGTTGTCTCATTGTAGATAGTGAGCTCAAGGGCTGTTGTAAGTTTGTATTATTCTGTGCTTATAAAAGAAAGTGGTTGAATTCAGAAGCCTTTCATTCTATGGGTTAGCCTTTAGTGAGACTATATTAAATGAGATGAGGAGTTAAAGATAATCAGGCCTTTGAGTACAGTCTTGAGGTGATCTGGTTATTCACATATGACCCATGAGGAGGGAAATACAAATAGAGGATGCTAGTGAGGGCTTTGAGATTGAAAAGTGGTAAAGAAAAGTGGAAACCTCTTTCAAGTATAATGGGCAGTATGAAAAATGATGTGAAGTTGGGAGTGGGGCAGACATATAGAAGAAACCAAACAAAGCAAGCAAGTGGTACAGATATGAAAGACAATATGATTTTATGGTATAGTATATGGTAAAGTGAAATATGGAAATGGCTGGTAAGCACTCAAAGTGATCATTGTTAGATGCTGCAAAGGTTTCTGTTTTGAACAGGATTAATTTTAGTTGTACAAGAAAAGACATGATGGAATTTTCTGGTGCTCTGAAACAGAAGAACTTATAAAGAGACTGCCTGTATGTATTGTTTTGAAAGATCAGGATGCAAAGGCGGTGCTCGTGAAACAGTATCTGTGGATCACCTATAGGGTAGCAACTAAGGTCTAGCCTGGGCCAAGGATGGCTGCAGCTTCTCCCACTACTCAATACATTCTCCTTGTTTGGAATATAGTGGGAGCCCAAGAGGGGACTGGGAGGGAGGGAGGGAGCAGCAGTGAGCAGGAGGCTGTGATGGGAATGAGGGAGCAGGATCTTGACTGGTGGAGGAACTGGTCAGGGAGAAAAAAGTTAATATGAGAGCAGATTTGCCCCAAACTTGCCCCTTTCTTTCTAGAAAGGGCCCTGGGTTCAGAAGAAGAATTTGGGTCTTCACTCATATGCAGATTTAGCTTGCATGATTATTTAGTAATGTGTTTTTACGGCTTGCAATGTGTAAAAAATAAGATAAATGGAGAAGAAAGGGAGAGAAGAAAGAGGTAAGGAAAATATGTTAGTTTTGAGCTGCATGTCTAAAATCTAGGGCAGATATTTAGCACAGCTAGTTCAAAGACACCTACTTTCTTCAAACTCCATTTTACAGAACAGTAAAGGTACAGTTGGCATTTGAGAAACACTGTGTTAATGAACACAAGTGTCAGTCTGAGATAACATCAAAGCAAGAAATACAAACTTCCGATATGATTTTAGGCAAGTTATTTCATTCTTGATGCCTGAGTTTCCTTTAGCTGTAAACTCAGCAGAAAGTACATGCCTGCTTTGGAGGAGTTTATCACATTTATTGATTTGTTTGGTATCTCCCTCTTCAGTTTCAGAGGACAGTCCTCAGATGCACAAAGTGTTTTGCTAGTTGCTCTACCTGTTCTGTTTGTTTGTTTATTTTTAAGAAAGACACTAAAATAACTCCTCTTAATGCCCAAGGACAATTCTCAACTTACATCTCACTTCGTAGGTAATGAAGGACTCTGTTGGTTTATTTTGCATGTTGTAAAGTAAAGCTTAGATAATTTTAACTGTGCCTGGTTAAAGATACCTTCCTTGGTATTGAAGTTACTTTTGGGTAGAAAGCCAGTATGTTTATCTACACTCAATCAGGTTGTTAGTCATGTGTTATTTAACCTGAAGGTAAAAGTGGAATGATACTGATAAGGCAAGATAGTGTTGAGGTTTTTAGTATCTGCTTAAAAACTGATGGAGAGAACCATGCTGGACATGAAACGCTACCAACCAAGACACATACTGGAATTAGAGACAGTGCTCATCTCACCTCCAGCTGATTTACTAAGCTGCAGGTGTGATCAGTATTGATTATAGGCAGGTTGGGAAGACATGTAGGGTGTGGGCAGAGTTTTGTGGGCCCTCTGACCACAAATCCCTATCTATCTATTCTCTGTCTATTTATACAGCCTTCACCACTGTAATTGCTGTGGCAGGATTATTAGGTATGTGAAATGTAAAGGCTGAAATCTGGGATTCCTGCAAAATGCCTCTGTAGAGTTAAAGATGGAAGTGAGAATTTATTTATGATTTCTTTGGAACTTGTAGCATCTTTTAAATGTCCTTCATGTGGCTCCTGGGAAAATCGTAGCTGTCAAGTGGCCATTCCTGCAACCACAGATGCCTTGTTTGATGGAAACTTCAACTTTAGAGTATCTGGGTAAAGCAGTAAAAAAAAGTGTGAAACCTTATTTCTTAATGAAATTTATATATTTGGCAAGGGATTCCATAATATTAATTACAGTTCTGTTTAATAGATTACCTGAAGTGTAATTGTTAGTAAAAAAATTTAGAGAAAAATTTAAATTGATACAAACTATACTACAATTTATTTTTTAAAAAGAGCAGAATCACAGGATATGCTGAGTTAGAAGGGATCCACAAGGGTCATTGATCATCCAACTCTTAGCCCTCCACAGCACCATCCCTGAGTCACACCATGTGCCTGAAAGCATTGTCCTGATGCTTCTTGAACTCTGTCAGGCTTGGGGTTCTGAAAACTTCCCTGGGGAGCCAGTTCCAGTGCCTAACAACCCCCTGGGTGAAGAACCTTTTCCTGATATCCAACTCAACTTCCCTTGACACAACTTCTGGCTATGCCCTCTGGTTCTGACACTGATCACTGCAGTGGCTGCCCCTCCTCTTCCCCTCACAAGGAAGTTGTAGACTGTCATGAGGTCTCCTCTTAGTCTTCTGTTCTCCAGGTTGAACAGACCAATAATAAAAAAAAACCTCTTAAAAAATAATAGTTCCTTTTGACTCCCTCCCCTCAAAATCACTAAATCATATTAAGATTTTTGACAGATAATAGCTTTGATAACTGTCAGTCACTCTTAAGTCACGAAAAGTAAATTTTGTGACTCAGTTTTTGTCAGTCTATTTACAATTTGAATCTTCTGCTTCTGTCTCCATTCCTGAAAATGAATCGAATATTTGTACTTCTTCTCTCCAACTCCTGTATCCACGAGTGGAGCAATGCCCTGTCAGTGAGGAAGTGAGCGCCACAAACAGGAAATCTGTATGGACAGTATTATTCTGGTGCTTGTCTCTTCTTTCCCATTTGACTCTCACACTTCCCCTCCTTAACCTTCCTAAATGCAGCCTGTTACCCCCTTCCTACAGCTGGACCAAAAGCATGCAATATGGAATGGGTTAGGGAAAGAACAATGGTAAGTTGAGCCTTGTAACTTCCAGGGCACTAGTTCAAATCTGTCAAGGGCTGGAAGAGACTGTAATTTGTTTTACTGTGATCACTTCCTAGCAATAATGAAAAACAAAATTGGATTTAATTTGGTTCTCACTGGGCAGATTCATGCGCTGTCTGTAGGAAAAGGTGTTGCAAGCATGTTCTAAAAGATGTTGCAAACATGTTAATGGCATTACTCGTTGTTTTTCTCAGAAGTCCATAACAACACAGTCAGAGAGACAAATCAGGCTTTCTCATGTTTCATCTCTAGACCTCTTCTCTCCTGAACAGCAGCATGTTTTGAACTCAGGAATGGAGGAGATACCCCACTTGAAGCTTCTACCAGTTTTGTAGGACAGGAGATTTTATTACCTTAGACAGCATTGCTTAGACAGCATTTTCTTAATTTTTCTTTCAGTGGGATTTGTGCTGACTCTTACAGTCAAACTCTTAAATAAAATGCTGAATTGGACTCTACATTAAGTGTCAGTTTTATGCATTTTGGAGCTATATGGAGTATAAGTTGATTCTAGACTTTTTTCTTAACTACTGGAGTAAAGGGGAGGGGTGGCATACAGAAACACTTTTTTTTATGTTGGTATGTGGAGTAATTGAATGCAGAATAAATCAGTATGCTATGAATTAAAAATAACTTGCTGCAATGGACACTTGCACAATATATATTGTTAGCTTATTAGAGCTCAAACTATTATTACTAATAAGACACTATATAAGTAAACTGAATTTGTTGCCCTTTAATTAGCTATTTATTTCCAAAACATGAATTATTAACACTTGGTTTAGTCATGAATAGTGTTAATTATAGTTACTGGAATTTAATATTTTCCTTTTTTTCTTTTTTTAACTAAGCTTCTAAAAACAAATGAAAATGTAGACCAGTCATGGTCTACATTCTACAGAGAGAATCCTCTAGTGACAGTTAAACCTCAACAGAGAATCTGTGTCAATGTTAGCAATATGGAGAGAAACTACAAGTATCAAGTATTTTATCATGAATAAAACAACATACAGAATTGCAAATTAAAGCATTGGGCTCTCAGCAGAAAAACATGCTTTATCTGATCTTCAAGGAGTTTTTAAAAAATTTAATAGTACTTTACAGAGCTGATGAAATATATGTTTTAAGTTCTAATTAAGAGCAGCAAATCTGAAATTCTTTTATTGAACCTTAAACCACATGCAAACAATTCAATAAGGATTAAAATTATATTAAAAGTGCATTATTAAAAAGCGAATATACGTGAGGAGACAGTGAGGGAGTGCACCAGTCAGTGACATACATTTTAATAGGTTTTATTCCGACTTCTTTCTTGTTTCTCCTTTCCTTAGAAATTTCAGATGAAGATTTTAAAGTTGATGCTGCAGTTCTTTTGTTAAGAGAACTTTTGTGAAGCTGTTATAAAGAACCTGTCTTTTGATCTCTAGAATTTTGGGGATAATGAGAGAGAGTAAGTAGGAAGGTTGCATGAAACAGTGTAATGACTACATTTTTTGTTCGGTGCTTGATGTTTGCAAATGACACTAATTGGGCAACCTTAAGGAGTTGTGAAAGCTTAGAGGGAGTGCAAAAGGAGCTGTGTATGATGCTCTTCCTCCATGAAACACAATTTAAAGTGTTCGTCCATTACATAATTAAAATGTGGAAGTAGCTCCCTGAGGTTTTTTAGGAAGATGGGATGGGGATAATGATATATTAACATGATTTCACTAAATTAATTCTTTGGAAAGTAATTAAGTGAGATTGTCCACACTCCATTACTTCCAAAGGGTAAAATCTGACATGGTCCTTCATATTCTTGTCTTGCTTTGAAATGAGTGATTATTGAATAAATATAATATATTCACTTTAAAATTAGCATTGGAGATCTCTCACACTGTTTTTAGGTATTGTGGAATGTAGAAGCTAATCGCCTTTTTGGATTTAAAATCTGAAATAAACACTTCATTGTGATAACAGCAGTTTGCATTTCTTAGCTGCATAGACCCTGTATTTGATTGGAAACTTACGTCAGGGTCCTGCATACAGGAGAGAAGAAATGTTTTCTGCTTTTAGGTATAACTTCTATAATCTGTTGCAGGCCAATTAATGAAGCATTGCTACTGGCTTGTAGTCATTGGAGAATTGAGTGTGAACAGGAGCCTAAGCTAAGCTTTGAAATGTGAGGTTCCAAAGATACGCAATAGATGAACACATTTCGATATGTAAATAGAGAAACAATCTTTGTTTCCAGCTAGTACAGGCAAATATTTTCAAATGAAAACTTTGTAAAGAACCTTGTATTTTATGAAAACTAGATCTTTTTCTTACAACTGTGTTGAAAAACATAGCAGATTGAAACAGCCTTTGACATTTCCCAGTGAAGCTCCTGTACACCCAAGTGGAGCTGACTGGGCACTGGTGTCTGGAATTTCCTTGAGGCTGTTGAAGGTTTTTGTACCCTGAAGTCAGCAGCATTAGGAGCAGCTCTTATTTTATTTTTTCCCTTTGGTGAAAAAAAAAAATCCCTCTGAAACCTAAGAAAGATCCTGACAGACAGTTTCATGTTTATTTTATGTTTACTTAAACCAATTGCCATTTTGTTGCTTCCTTTTCCCCCTTCTCTATCCAGCATTTCACAAGCTGTTTTACACAGACCTGTTGCTGCCTGGAAAGCACCCTTCCATCTCCCACATGGAGATGCTACTTTAAAGAGCTTGCAGGATGTGGCAAGTGGGTCCTTCTGCTGCCCCTGAAGCAGGTACATCAGGGTTCACGTGTTACCCGCATTGTCCCACCGCTTAATGCCCAATAAACAGCGCGGTGCCCGAGGGTGGCTTCTTGGAGTTGAACAAGGTCTGTGGCTGCATGGGTGGTCCAGTGAGGCTGGCTGGGCCACAGGGGGCAACGAGGTCTTTATCTAAACTGATAATAACCTTACAGGCATTAGCATATCCTGAGACTCAGGCCAGTCTTTATTCAAACCAGTGTCTGCATTGCTGCCTTTTTGCTTTACATCTTCCAAATACAGGCCAAAATTATAGGGCAGTGACAGCCAGGACTATGCTTAAATGATCTGAAAAATCAGGCCATTGTTTTTAGGTTCCTAACTGTGAACCTAAACACTGAATTTTGAATTAAATTTTAAAATTGAATTTAAGGAGTTTCTGTCCGTGTATTATATGAGGCAGTGTTATAAAGCACATGTACAATACCTCAGTGTAACACAGTGATGTGATTTGGGGTAAGGAGCAAAATCTAGGCACTGTGCAGGTGATAGAAATTTAATTGTTGACTTCAGTACGACTGCAGTTTGAAACTCTGGAAATGCTCATAGCAAAGTCCAGTTGAATCTAAAAAATGAGGGTTCTTAGAAATTTTGGCTCTCGTAGTAAAATATATATACTATTGCAATTTAGTGAACTCTGTATAATGCATTGCAGAGAAGGAGGTGTGAGGGTAGGTTCTTTCTTTTTCTCCCTTTTATGCTAGACACTGTGAGAAGTTCTTGTGGTAGCTGTATTTCAGTTTGGAAATAAGTGATTTCCTCTGTGTTCAGAAGTTTTAAGGAACCCATGAGGGGTCCTTTGGGACCAAATATTTTATACATACAATTTTTAAGTTAAGCATTTATATATTTTGCAAGGTTTGAGGTCTTTCTTTACTGAGAAGTGAGAAAAGATCCATTTTTGAAATTTGGGATTTTAGTGTCTGGTCTAGCAAACATGTAGGCTGGTGTCAGCTACTGGTGGCATACAGATAAGCCTTTTCTTGACTGGTGTACTGCAGGATCTTGCAGCTGAAGGGCTGAATACTTTAAAGAGATGTATATATAAGATGCACTAGTTCTGTGATGCTGCACTTTAGCGCTATGTGCACATTAGCAGGAACTGTGGGACAAGAGGAAGAAATCTGTAAAGCAAAATAGTTTGTGGTGACGGCTGGGCTATCCACGTGTCTCTGCATTTACTGTGGGCTAGCTCTAACCTGATGCCATGTACCAAACACACTTCAGCACTGCAGCACTCCTGGTGTGCTACTGGAGCGCACTCCCACTTTTGTGAAACAAAAAGGGCTGAGGGGTGATGCTCACTGCATAAGCATCCTCTGGTCCAAACTGAAATATGTATAGGGAGCTGTGGCAGCTAAAGCTGGGGCAGTTGTATTGTTGTAGTCTTTGAGAGATGTTTTCTCCCACTCTCTAGTCTTTAACCATCATTCATTCTGATTTGGGAAGTAACATGGTCAGTACACCAACAGAGAAGTTGCTTACTTGACATTCTGCTCTGGTTTTCTTGAGAAGAGATTCTTAATATCATGAGCAAGGGATCGCAGGACTTGTGTTGGACTTGAGCACTTCTTTAGGTCTGAAGATTTTTTTAACATTTTCTTTATCAGAAAGATCATTATGAGTGTTGATCATGTTCAGAACAAAAAATTAAAAACTCTGGACTTCTTTCTGCTTTACTGAAAGATCTAAGCCCAGTAATTTTTAAAGCAGAGGGAGGGGAGGGACTATGGGTGTAGCAGTCTACCTGTCCTTTTTATTATATAATAGCTTGGTGTTTCCACCTCTGTTTTTAAAGCTGAATAAACAGGATACAGATAGTAAGGGCTTTGGTTATGGGATTCCTTCCCCCCATTGTTATTGATTATTGTGTGGTGGGTTTTGCTTAGATTGTTTTTGCTGCATTGGAAAATCTGTTATTTGAAAGACTTAGGATAAGCATATTATTTGTGCAAGCCTGAAAAAAACTGGTTCTGACTATCATACCAGTAGTCTTTCAGAACAAATTTATAGCTGAATTACATCATTAGTTATTTGAATGGTATTTCAGCTTTCTTTTATGGCCTGGATGCTTTGTTTTGGTTTTAGGAAAGAGTTAAATAACTGAGTTGTGGGATTAAATGTTCAGCTATGGAATTGAAAAATGGTTGCTGTTGTGTTAAGTGAATGCTTTATAACTAAAATTCATGGAAGTTGGAAAACACATTTGTTGCTGTGGTCTCCTGAGAGCAATATATTTGTATCTACTCATTTTTTATGGAGCACAGGGTTTTAGACATTAAGGTGAAACTTTACAGCAGTGAACAGAGAAGTGTGGTTTATTCCAGCATTGCCTCATGTGTAAGTTATTTGAGAGATTCTGTTTTGTAGCTGTCAGTCCTTGGTAAGATACTCTTGCTGGGATTGTAGCTTCTTCTGTGAAGACATACCCCTGGGTGATTGATATGCTTATTTCTAAATTTTGTTTAAATAGGGGGAGTCTATACCAGGCCAACCTATCACTTCCCGCCCTCCCACAGGGCCAAGATGAATCAAAAGAACTCTTCCTCCTTTCATCTGCCCTTTTAAAATAAAATTTACCTTGTTTCTGATGCATACTGATGTAATACAATTATTTTTCTAACTTTGAAGATGAGTAACATTATGTGATAATGTTTCAACTGTTTCAATGAAATGAAAGGATACAAAGTAACATAGATGGGGAGACAAAGGGATGTTAAAGATGACAGGCTCAGTCCTTCAGATGTTATGTGATAAGAGGGTGTATAGTGTTCCTTAGGAGTAAAGGTTAATAAGCCAGAGAGCTGTGGGAGCTGGAAGATAGTAGTGTAAAATTCAGAAGACTGAGGTTAAGTGGATTCTGGTCTTGAGGGCAAACCTGATGTCCCGGCCCCACTGTCCGTTTCCATTTTCAGCTTGGGCTGATGAACACCCACACTGTGTGGCTGCCTGGGAGGAAGGTCTTGTTTCCCCTTCCCTCTCTTGCTGTCTGTGGTTTTACCTACTTGACAGACTAAATTGTCAGGAGTTAGTTTAACACGTTAACCTAATAGAAAAAAAAATAGTCAGTATCTGTGTGTGGTATTTTGGTTTTGCTTTTGCTGGGTTAGTTTTCTGCCAAGCCAGAGAATTAAATCAGCTTCCAGGGGCAGCAGAAGATAAACTGTAGGAGAAGCGGGTGCTGCAGGCAGACTGGAGGCTTCTAGAATGGCCATTGTGTCTTGTGGAACTGGACCCTTGCTTTTGTCATTGCAGCTGCTTGTGGCACCATGTGTTGCACAGCATCAATAAATAAATCCAAGTTAGAAGTGTTGCCCATCTCTTATGTATTGTAGCAGGTAGAAGTGATCCCCTCTTTTCTCTCTTGTGCCCGGCATAGTGGTAGTAGGCAAACTTTTAAAACAATGTATAAGGCAGTACAAGGGAGAGACATGCAGCTGCTGGAAGACCATAATAAGGAGGGAAACTACTTTTTGACTGCTGCAAATATGATTGAAAATTGAATTAAATGTTCATAGAGGTGGAAAATTACCTATGCACCATAAATTTAATTTCTAGTCCACTTACTCATTCTAAGCAGAGTGAACTAACATAATTTTTTTACTATTGAGATTCCTGTCTTTCTTTGGCATATGTTTAGTTTTTGTGGTTGCTTTCCATGTGTGTCTGTGTGTGTTTTGTTGGTTTTTTCCCTCCCTGGAAACGATGAATCTCAATCTTTTTTGTAATTCTTTTTATGTGCTTTTCAGAATATGACATCACATTAAATTAAAAAAAAAAATCATAGTTCACCCCAGGCACACAGGTGTACTCAATATTTTTTTAAATTGAAATTTTAATTAGTAATTGAATATCACCTACCTTTTTTCTTGCACTTAAGAAGTTTGTAACTTTGTATTTCTTAGAATTTTCCTTTATACTTTTGAGACAGAAGTAAAATTTCTATCAAAAGAACAATGATCTCTTCTTACTTATTGCATTACTTGGAAACATACTGGTTTCAGGGGCATGTTCATCACATTATTCCATAACTTTTCAGGAAATGGCATACCCTAAAACCAGAATTAATCACCAACAAATACCATCAGTGTGATGCTACTGCTCTGTTCTCAGAATAAAGTCTGGCTGACTGCAGCTGAAGCATTCTTTTGATTACAGTAGACTCATTTCAAGGAGAAGAGGAAGATCCACAAGATCTCTGTGCACTGAGGAATTTAAACACAAATAGTCTTGCAGGAGCTAGTAGTCATCTTCAATGGTCCCATATAGGAAGGCCTGGACTGAAAACTTTGCACTTGAAAGAGAGCAGTTGTGTCCCATTTGTTTACTCTTCTTTGCTTCCAAAAAGATTAAATAAGCCTAAAGCAGCTCCAGTGATCCCTGCAGGGCTCTGTAGGATTTTGTGAAGCCCGGAAACCATTTGGTTGATACGGGGTTATTAACCTTGGTAGTTGTGACTCAGAAGGTTATGAGATATTTGTGTGCATATTGTTCCAGGAGGGGGTAACATCGGGGCTTTTCCTCCTTTCTAGTTTTTACATTTGAATTTTTACTTTAAAAAAATGTTTAGCCTCAGGGAGCCCTCTAAATCTAAGCCTTTTACTGCCTCCTGAATTTGGCAGTTGCTTCTCTTGGTTTCAGTCTCTAGGCATGTGTGATGTGAAGCTTTGAAGTAGCTGTTGCCTGGCTGAAGCCTCTCTGGAGGCAAGGAGAAGGATAATAAAGTTTTGACATTTTCTTTCTTTCCATCCTGCAGATATTTTAGCAGAAGTGAAACAGCTGATTTTTAGTAAAGACTCTAAAATTACAGAATTGCTAAGACTGTCTCTTTTGTGGTTTGGTTTTGATTTAGAACAATTGCTAAAATTAGTGGTGTGGAAAGCCTCATGTATTTTGTCAGCGTTTTAATATCTGGCATTAGGAACTGGGTAATCCATTTAAGAAGTGGAACAAGAGATTCAAAAAGGAGATGTTGCAGCCCAGTTTTCTTCGATGTTGCCCAATGGACCACTGATAAATACCAGAAAAGGCAAAGAAAGATATTTGGGCAGGGGGGAAAAACCCTAGCAAAAGTTTTTGGTTCTTTGTAATTCTGGTCCTACATAGTGTCTACCAGTCCCATACTCAGCGAGCAAACAATTGCCAAGTCCATGGCAGTCTGTATCCCAAACAACACCTTGCTTTCACCTTTCAGAGCAAGGCTCTTCAGATGCTATCTCAGCACTGCTCATGTACTTCCCCCAAGAACAAAATAGATACAGGCCACCTTTTCCTGACTGTTCCTAACTTTTTCCAGTCTGGCTCTCTTTAAATAAGTGTCTTGTTGTAGTGAATCAGAAGTAGGACAAATACATCAGGGAGGAAAAAAAGCTGTTTCAAACATCTTGATTATGCCATGATGAAAGTCTTTCTGTTTGGGTGTTTCCAGCTGTGGCATGGAGCACTTCTGACACTACACTGGTTTGCATTAAGTAGGTTTACTAGATTTAGTAATGGGTAAAATACATAAAGTGATTTTAAAACAATTGGTGCCATGCAGCCATTGCTCAGTTTACCAAGTTGTCTGTGTTCTTCTGTGCTGCAACGACTGTGCACTGTGGAAGCTTTATCTTTACTCTAAGTGTTGTAGCAACATTTTTTTGTAGAAACTTAATTTGTCTTAAAAAGTGTAAATTATCTGGTTTTACCTGCAGTTCATTGTAGTACCTTTTGTTCTGCTGCATAGATAAGCAGACCTATAAAAACTAAAGTCACTTTGTGCTGCAAACAGCAATTCTGTTACTCTGCTGACAAGTCAGCAACTTGCACCACTGTGAAATCTTTCCTCTTTTTTTCCAGTTATGACTGGGAAAAATTGACACATTGTTGCTCTTAGGCGTCTGTGTTACCTGTCCTTTAGTGAGTTGTGGCTGAGAGCTGCATACTAAGTGTCAGTTATCATATTGTGCAATCTGTATGAGCAGAATTCCCACTTCCACAGCTGTGGGAATAGAAATGGGAAGCAGTCAAATAAGCTCAGTCCCTCAAGGCTCTTCCCAAGGTGACTGGTGCAGAGTGCAGTGAGGTCCAGGGAATTCTTCTGATCTTTTGTAGGCACAAACCTTGGGAAACAAATGAGCGTTGTTAAAGTGACGACATCTTTCAGATGATAAAAGTAGCAGCTTAAAAAAAAAAAGCTTTTGACACTTTTAACAGCCTTGCACATAATAATTAGATAGTAAAAATGGTGTGGGCTGGCAAGGCATTAGATTAGAATGATATGCAGGTTCGCATCCATTTTTCTTTAAGCAATGTTGTGATGAAGATGAAGCCCTCTGAACAGTTGTGTAAAGCTGAGGTTTTAAAGTAAAAATGGATTGTATGCATTTGAAATAATTCAAGGGAAGCTGGGGAAAGCTACTGGAACTCTCATTTCTTTTTCTGAATAACTCCTTTGCCTTGGTAAGAAGTTCTTAACACAGCATATTATGGGTATAATCTTAGAACTGTGTGCATCAGCTTACCCACTGTCTTATTTATTCACTTTCAAATTAACTTTCAGGAATAATAAGCTTTTTCTTGCACTGTGCATTCTGAGCATTACCCTTCCTGCCTTTAGAACCTATTGAGGGTGCAGGAAAACAGCTAAAGGAGAGGATGATTTTTGTAATTTGCATTGAGAAGGAGAAGGAAGAATGGGAAGAGGGAGTGAAGATGAAGCAGGGCCTTGACCTACCTATAGTGTATAAATTTTATAATTAGTCCACAGGAAAATGAATTATGGGGAGATATACATAAGGCAAAAGACAATACATGGCATTTAGTGTTCCTGTGGGATTTGGGGATCTTCAGCCTAATTTGGCAGGGTGTCATCAGCAGGCCAAATGTAGTGGTGGCAGCAGAATTGGGTTCAGGTAGTGGCAACTGCCCCTCTCCTAATGCCATGTTTCTGGCTGCTTTCATTGGATTTTGTCCATGTTCTGCATGTTGTGCCATCTGGGAGCCCGATTCCATAATTTCCACCTGCACATTGGATTTCAGCTCTTTCCCACAACAAATAGAGACCCACTCCTACCTGCTGAAGCCCCCTGAGCTTCCAGCCTGGCAGTGCTGCCAGCTCTCTCCAGTATCTACTGGTGGCAGTCACTCACCCTGTGCCTTGGGACCACAGCTCCTGAATGCAGCTCAGATGTGAAGGTATGCCTGCGTGTACCGACTTGAGATATGGGGCAATCTCTTCCACGAAGATGGGAGCAGCAACAGCTGCCTGTATTGCAGGGACTTGTCTGTGGGCAGTAGAGAGGCAGTTGTGAGGGCCTGGTCTGTGCTGGCAGTTTTTAGATATTATTTTCTTTGCAAATTTTTAGTACCATTTTGATTTCCTGAGAGAAGATCAGGCTGAGTTCTGTAGGACTCAGCACTATTGGGGGGACCTTTTTCCTACCACGCCACTGCCCTGTCCTGTTTGCCAGGCTCCAAGCCTTTCAGAAATCAGAGGGGAGCTGCCAAAATAGCAGATGTTTCTGCTGAGTGTGCTGTAATCTCTCACAGCAGTGATGCTGATCAGGCTTTATGTGCAGGTCTCAGCAGCACAACTGAATGTCCTCCAGCCTTTGCCATGCCTGACTGGGTAGTCTTTAGCCCCACAGAACAGCCCTGACTGAGGGCTGCAGGGGTCAGGCTGGGTAGATTTCACTGATGATGGAGGTAGGGGATACTTTCCATTAGATCAGGTTTCTCAAAGCCCCATCCAACCTGACTTTGAACATTTCTAATAATGGGGCATCTACAGCTTCTCTGGGCACCCTGTTCTGATGCCTCTCTAGACACTGAGCAGGTTGAAGAGCAGAAGAGTCCAGAACCTGCACCATGGGAGGCTAGTCTTTTGCAGAGTTTATGAGGAAATGCTTTGAAAATTTTTGGGACTTGCCTTTTCACTGCTGTAAGCAGTTATTCATGAAACAAAATGGTTTTTTTTAAATTATCTGGTACAGATCCGTGGATGCTAATGCACTCTCCTTGCTGTCAGTTGTTTTGGGGATGAAGTGGCAAACAGATAGAAAATTCTAGCACCTCTGGAAAAATTAGAAAAATTATCAAGCTTTCCTTTTTAAGCTCTAGGAAGTAAGAAAATGTTAGAACTAAGGTTGAACAATGAAGCTTAAAATGAAACTGTTTTATTCGTGTGTTATAAGATTTTTTAATTACTTCGTCATTCCCTATAATTTTCATAGGAATTAGGCCTCATTCATTTCAGAAGACAGACTTTCCTGGAGTCAGATAAATCCAATTAATGTATTTAATGTAATTTTGAAATGCAGTAAATATAAAACCAGTAAATTTGATGTCCAATTCAAAAGCCTCTTTTTCATGCAAGGGAGCTAGTAGGACATTGAACTACTTTGCAATATAGTAGGAAAAAAATATATTTTTCTTTTTTAATGAATAGGGAAGGAGGAATTATAACACTCTGTGAATGACTGCTCAAAATGTGGTTTTCAGTTAAATTTGGGATTGGATTTATTCTTGTGTGGATTTTTTGAGGAGCAAATTATTTGTTTCTTTGCTTTGGATTTTGTTGTGTTTTTTTACTTGACAGTGTGCCTATGAAGCTGTCTTGTTTCCATCTAAAAGGAAGAAAGGAGAGATGTGGATAGATTTGCTTGAGCGTGTGACCCCTTTGTCTCAGTGGCACTCACCACTACAGCAGTTGCTTGTTGTCTTAAGTGTAACAGGATTCCTGATCAACTGGATCATTTTTCCTTTCTTTTCAACTTTTGGCTTTGCAAATACTGAATGCTTGCTTTTGGTGAAGAATCAACATTTGGAAACTGTTACAAATAAGACCAGTGAGGGTGAGGAGTTGGGTCACTGGCCCAGGGAAGCTGTAGCTCTGGGGGTCGGACTTCTCTGCCGTGGAAAGAGCCTGACTTCTGGGGCGTTTCTTAAATGGTCATGTTAATATTGGGAAAATGACTATCTGATCTGTGTATCTTACCATGAGCTTCTGTATTAAGTTTGTGACTGTTTTGTAAGTAAGTATTTTTGTGATGAAGCTTTACTGTACTAGGCTTTAATCTTGATTGTCTTCTGCTCAAATGAAGGATATTTTGAAAAACACATCTCCTGCTTGCCATGGCTGACTTGAAAAATTGATGTGCTGTGAGCAGGTACTGTTTTCTGAACTATCTCTTCAGTGCAGCTGGGAGAAATGTTTTCCGACCAGTTTCAAATTTTTCCATCTCTTGTAAATCTAGTGATTTTCAAGTTCAATGTGGTGCTCAGCTTATTGCCCATGGAAATCACCGCTCTGTGCTGTGCTGAGGAAGTTTACTGTACTTGGATGTTTTTTTGGGCAAATCTTATCACTGCAATAATCTTTATATACTTGTAGACCACTAATCTGTGTTCAGGACTGCTTTAAAAAATGTTCCTTCTTGAATTGTAAGTAAAGATTGTACTGTTAAACAGTGCCTTTAAAATAATAAATTAATTTAGTTCAAGCAGCTGTACTTGACCTAACCTGTGTCTGTATGCTTGCATACAGAAGTCTGACTTATGTGAAGTCCACCCACATCCAGAGCTAAGAAAGCATAAGAGAACTTTTACCCTGAAGCTGAATGGCTATATTAGCCTTAAAGGTTTGTCTTTGCTGATAGGCTTCACCTTATCATGAAGGTTGAAGCTCAGATTCTCAGAAATCACAGGGTTACAAGAGCCTTATCAGCCAGGCTTTCTGCAGGGTTTGTTCACACTAGTCCTTCAGCATAGTGCTATTAGGAGATGGCTTTTGGAAAAGGATTTGCTCTGCACGGCCTTCACCCATCTAATCTCTCAAGTGAAAACTCATATGGGAGAAGCACTGACTGCTGCCAGAAGGAAATCAGTCCTACAAAGTCCTTGAAGGAGAGGAACAGTCATGAGCCAGGCTCTGCTTGGACCTTGGCCCTGGAGCTTGTTCCCAGCCAAGGGCGGACCAGACATCTGCTGACTCTCGCTTTTACTGAGGGCTCTCCGTAGCCCTGGGGAGATACAATTGCATTCGTTGATCAAAGCATATTTTTAAGCTTTTTTCACCCAACATGAACACTATAAAATAGTTTATCTCTGCCTCCTCCTCCATCTCCTCCTCCATGAAATCTTGAATTTCTTGTAAAAGCAGGCAACGTGCATGTTGTAGCATTGCCAAGTACTGCAGAGGATGGGGCAAGCCTTGGAATACAACTCGCTCGCTCTCACAGGGCGGCAGGACCACACTTGCAGTGTGCTGGGATTGGCATCGCAGCTGGGTGAGATTTGTGACAATGCTCTGCACCCTATTGCGGGGAAATAAGAATATGATCTCATGCTAGGGAACCCAATTAAAAATAAAAAGAATGCAAATTGTCTTCGATTAGAGGAGTCACATTTTTAACCAAATAATTTTTCAGATTGTGTGTTTCTCTGTTTCCTGAAATAAACCTGAATTCATTTTTTATTTAAGGATAGCCAATAAAGGGATTTTTTTCTTCCTTCTCCTAAAAAGCTTTAAGGCCATCATCTTCCTGGTTAATACCAGGACATCAAACACTTTATCAAATGTGGTTTCTCTGGCTGTGTTCGAGTCCTTGGCAAGGGCAGTTTGTTCTTTCTGCATTTATGTCAACAAACATTTTTTTTGCTGGAAAGTGGGAATATGTGATCAGAAGATTTTACAGTAAGAAAGTATATTACTAATAATTATATTATTATATTATATTATATTTGTCAGAATTAAGTGAAGGGAAGACTTAACCCTAAGTGAAGATGAAGATGGACAGTGTGAGTAAAATTCCACTCTGTTAGGGGCATCCTGGATGTGTTTTTACCTCTGCCATCCAAGCAAGGCTGTCACTAGTTAATTCAAGTACTTCTAGAGAGCACTAGATTAACTGCCCATAGTGAAAAAAATTGTACATTACTGTGAGAGACAGTACTGAACAAGACAGGTTTTAAAAGAAGACTTAAAATAGTTTTCTAAATTTGAGATAATTTTTTCTTTAAATATTTAGATTGTGATTTGTCTTTGTGACAACCTGTAATGAAGTCTAATACTGCATTAATTTCAGAAACTAAAATATTCATGAGGTACAGAGTTCTAAAGAAAAGTCAGACCACTGCTGGAAGTAAAGCCATTAGCTGAGAGCAAGTACCCAGAGTTTGCAAAGGTGATAAATCTGCTTTAGACATCAATAGCCCCTCCTGCAGGTGCAGGAGGAATGTTTTATTCTCTTTGTATTGTGACCCTTAGTTTGAGTCTACAGAAAACAATTAATAAAGCTGATAAGCCTTTAAGAAATGTAAATGCAGAATGTTTGGGAGTGGTATTTATTTTACAAATAAATGCTATTGATTAGAGGCTGGGATTTTCCAATTGTTATTTCTCAGAGGGTACACTTATAAAATAAGACAAAACATAAACTATTTCAAATTGATAACTATGGATTACTTGCTATTGATGTAGTCTCTGTTTAGTAAATTTTTAATTTCTTAAATGGAAAAATGTTTAATTGATTGTGTGTTTCTGAAGTTTAATAGTGTTTTCAATTTGTTCTTAAAAAGCCATATACATTACAATTTTCATTAAAATGCAGATTATAAAAAGATACAGGTAAAAAGCTGGTGGTCCAAGTACATTTGAGTATCAGTTGCCATTTTAATATTGTATCTGAAAATTAGGAAAATGACAAAATGTATGCTGACCTAAGTAGTTTCTGAAGTGTTTAAATGGTCCTATCTCTAATGTAACATAAAGGCTGAATTTAACTGCAGATCAGCTACTGGCTGATATGTCTTAAGGTTTCTTGATAGTGTGAATCTATCTATTCTTTTGTAAAATAACTTAAATACACAAAGAACAAGAAAAAAATAAAATTGGCTTGTAATGCATTATCACGGGCTAACACTTTTAAAAGGTGTTTTAAATCAGTTTTCTTGCCTTTTGAACCTCTCCTGACTACAAGTAAAAGTGAATCTTTCTGCATTTATGCATATGGCATAGTTGAAGAATCAAATGGACACATCCAGTTTTTTAAGGCAGTGAAAAGATGTTGAACTAAACGCTATAAAGTTTCTAGGAGAATATTTTTTATGAACTAATGTAAGGTGTTTATTTGCATGTGGTTTAAAGTACATTTAGGAGAAGCAAATCTCACAGCTTAGTTGGTTCTTTTTGTCTAGTAGTGCTAAACAAAAGTTGAAGGTTTTTTACCTTACATCATGTGATGAATTTGCGTTCATTCCTTCCTAGCTCTTGGTGGATGACTTGGACATTGAGCCATAGCTGTGACATGGAGATGGAGAGTCACTGCAGATGTTCTCCCATGTTCCACAATCTGTTTTTCTTCTCTTGTTTTAAGGGTGTGATACAGGTACACTCTGAGCACATCACTGAGAATATAAGATGGTAAAACACAGCCCAGCTATTCTGCCCTGATATCTTAATTACCCTACTGGTTCCTTTATTAGCAAGTTCATGTTAGGCTGTATCTTCAGCTTCTTAACTCCAGGAAGGTGCCATGGAGTCACTTCTTTTTCAAACTACTATCCTTGAATTAATGTTATGCTACGGAAGGTTGTCTTTACTCTCCTGGTTTCTGGTTGCAATGCTGGGGTTTGGGTTTTTTCCGATGGTATGGGCTGATCCCAGCATAATGTGGCAGAATCGTAACTGGCTAAAACATTTTCTGTTGACTTCTGTGTTCAACAGAGCCAGCACAGCAGCTTTGAACTGTAAAGCATTTATGTTGATAGACCTCTTCTGGGTAAAATTCCTCTAATTTATTGATGTGTCAAAAATTTCTTCTATCTTCCTTTTAAGCACTATTGGGGAAGATAATTTTTAACTGGTTGATTTCCAAGTAGAAGCTCATCTACCTTGGGAAAAAATAGTAAGCTGCTGGCTGTAGCTCGACAGCTACAGGCAGGTCAAGGGCACGTGCTTATAATTTTGCTGCAGTGATTCCTAACTAATTAGCCACGAGGAACTTTCTGACAATGTTCTGTTAAGATCATTTTCTTCTCTCCCATTTTGTTAATGAATGCAGTGCTCCCAGCTGTGAGGCTCTGAGTGATGATTGCTATTATGGATTTATCCTTTCAAATTCTGCCTCTAATTTTAGGAAATTATATTCCCTGTCTTTAAGTTTCTAGTGGTAAAACTGTAAAAGGACAAGTTATTTCTCAGTAAGTGTTGGGAAATATAGTAATCAGGTTTTATAAATACTGGATTGTAATAGCTAGCTGTATTAGAGGAGGGAAAATACTGTTCACAAAAATAGGGTAGTCTGTAGACCATATTAGTTCATGAAAAAATATTTGTATCATTATTTTTTATGAGAATTGTTTAGAAGTGATCTGTTCTCACAAGATGATGCTTTACATTACTGTTACTGTGGTTCCCAGTACATCCAGAGTAGGGCATTAGGCACATATGTGGGATAGTTTTCTTCCCATTTCCTCCTACACATACATACCTTGTGAGGACATGGAAAAACTAATCTGGTCTGTTCAGATTACTTAATGTGAGACGTATCTGTTTGTACCCAACTAGGGCATCTCCTTGCATTGCTAATCTCTCTTATCTTAAGAACATGCATTAGAATACAGAATGAACTGAAAAGTTGTCCTACCTGTTTAAATATTAGATGTGATTTCTTGATCCTCATAATCAAAGTTTTCCATCTCAAAAAGTATATATGATGCTTGCACTTTTATCCTATCATATATACATTTATAGCAAAATACAGTTAGAGGATTAGACATTCAGCTGGCAACTAGTTTTGATTTCCAAAACTTCAGGTAAAGCAACAAGTTTTACAATTTTACCTGTAGTTAAAAAATTGTGCCGGTTTTTTTCCCCTAACCACACAAAGTAACAAGATTAAATAGGATAACATTATTTTGGGCTTTAAATCCACTTGCTTCTCACAGTGGAAAGCTCTAATCTGGCAGACCAGTCCACTATGTACCAGACTTTATGATAAGCTGTTGCCCATATGTGTTGTCATTGTCGCCAGGAGACAAACCTGGAGGGCTGCTTCTGTGTTTCAGGTATGGTACAGTGTTTTGCACTAGAAAAGTGAGTAGAGGAAAGATATTAGTCTGTGAAATACTGTTGACACTAACCTTTTAAACAAAGGAGCTTGGCGTGGCATTGTCAAAGGAAACTAAACCTGCTGGTTTATTTTCCCATTGTTCCCTTGCACAGAAACTCTGGTTTGCAAATGACCACTGACATTATGCCACAGAAATTGCTACAAGGGGAAGACTTGGTACTTTCCAATCTTGACTTGAAGCCTGGCAACAGTGTTGTGGCTGCATTCCTCTCTTTCTGTGCTACAGTGAATTGCTTGTGTTCATTCTGAGAGAAGTCAGATGGTTGTCTCTCTTCCCAGGTTTTTTTCTCTCTGTTGCTGTCAGTTCAGACAGACTGTATCTATCAAATAGCATGTCTGCCTGACTTCTGTGCCCCAGATTCAAAGATGCATGAAATGAACCAAAAAGGAAAGGCAGGATTTTGAAGATGTAGGAGATGCCTGCCACAGAGATGTTTTTCTGCTCTCTTAGAGTTTCAAGTTAAACTTATGGTATCAAGAGAGGTGAAGCAGAGAGGTCATTTGAAAGTTAGTGGTAGTGTTACTCCCAGGATGCTTGAAGGAAGTAGTTGAAGTATCTTAGTTACTTGCATGAGATCTCAGTGACGATGTAGGCAGGAGAAGGGAAACTTATCAAATGTGGGCTGAGTGACATGTGCCACATCTTTGCAGTTAGTGGAGTCCAAAAACCACGGGCCTTTATGGCTGGAAATATGTTTCTGGAAGTGTAGGATCTTCAGTATTCTTAATTGCTTGCTAGTATATTGGCTCAAATTCAGTCTATGAATCTCCCAATTTGCAGGATTGTGCTTTTTTTTGTTTGCTTATTTTTTCCATAAATACTATTTTTAACTTTCTCTCTTTTGATGGCATGGCTTCTGCTGTGTTCTGCCATAGAGTTAGCTGCATGCTGAGGGTGGAGAATTCCTTTCTGTCCATGTTCCTGTTTCATAAGGCTCTAGTAGTGGCCCTGAAGTTCATAGCTTTTTCCAAGGAATGTAAATACTTGTAACAACTGATTTCAGGAGAAGTGCAGAACGTGATACACTTAGTGATATCTCTCAGTGATGGAAAGCATTCCTACCAGTTGAGCTCAATTCAGGCTTGCTGGCACAATGTATGTCTTTATGCTGGAAGAAGAACTGCTCTGTGTGTGGGTGATGCTGCCTTTCCACTGCCGTCCCTTACCATGTTTTCCGTCATTTGGGTTATCTTTAGTTTTTGCCAAAGACCACCACTGGAATTTGCTGTCCTCTGAAGGCTTGCATCTTCTTTCCTGATGTCCTTCAGAGTGTCTAAACAAGGAAAACTCTGAAAAGACTTTGAGATACTGCTTTTAAAATGTATTATAAAAGTGTTTAGCAACCACAGTTGCAATCAGTTTTGGAAGTACTTCATGTACAGTTTTATCCTGTTAATTGGTGCTCCAAAGAGGCCATGTAGATTGAGTAAACTCAAATTTGTTTGCCATTCTTTTGAGATCAGTACCTAATGTTTCCACTGCATGGTCAGCTGCTGTGGTCTGAGCTAGACAAGATAGCCTCAAAATTAATGCCTGCATAATGCAAAGGTGAAATATGTTTATTAAAGTAGCTCTTCTGAGGGGCGAATGCCAAGTCTATTTTAATTATTTCATACACATTAATGTACAGTTAAGATTTAGGTTTTTCAAAAGGTAGAAATCTATAGAAAATAATATCCATCTAATAGGCTTCCTTCTAACTAATAGTGTAAGTATGTAATTTAGCTTTAGCCCACATACAATGGAATAGTATTGAAATCACTCTTGTAAACAGCATACACGTCCTGTTGTTGGCTTTGCTTCAGCTGTTTCTTCACATTTGGCTAAGCTCAAGTAATAAATTGCTGTAAAACTGGAATACGCTCTGGAAGCAGATTAATCATCTGACTCAGTATTGTCTTTTAGTTTGCCACGAGAAATCTTTCCAATCTATGAGATCATGGATTAGCTGGTTGGACAATTTAGAGAGGCATGTAGTACATTCCCCTTTTTTGCTGCCTTCCCTTTGAATCCCCTGTAGAATCTCAGCAAAGCAAAAATGACAAATTACTCTTTTTTCCAAGTTTTACGACAAATATGGATTGTGATGAAAAATCAGGCATCTGAATTGCTAGCTCCTTGTTTTATCTAATTTTGGACATTGTAGGTGACATTTGTCTCATAAGATGTAGATTAACTCCCTGCCCATTGCAGGTGGGCAGGAATCTTTAAGGTCCCTTCCAACCCAAACCATTCTATGATTTACATGTTTGAGACAATGATTTAGACTTGCTTAAAATCTGTGAAAAGAAATGGTCATTGTAGAAAGTGACTCACTTCAGGTTTCTAAAAACATGTTGCATAAATTTCACTGTAAAGTCGTTTTTCTTCCCCTTGATGAGAAAACATAATGATTAATTCTGTTGTGGTATTGATGCTACCCATGTAGGTGATACGATGTCTGTTCTGTCCATCCATGGGCAAGGGGTGGTAGTGACTGATAAGGAGATGTAACACTTCAAGGCAATTTGTCTTGATTTGCAGTCTCCTTCATACGCCTTTCCAAATTTCATTACAAATGTATGCTAAAATATTCCTTGCAAATGTCTTTTGCTGTGAGGATGTGGTACACTGCAGAGGCAGGTCACAAATTAGGCTGACAACATCAGTCTTATTTGTGTGGGCAGAGTAGGTGACATCTGTTGTGGCATTTTTGTTGTTGTGTTGTTAGTTTATAGCATTAATTTTTTTCTCTTCTGATACCATACCATTTTCCTTATTTGGCTGTATTGACGTTGCAACTTTATTGCTTAATATACTGGGATGTAATGATCTCAACAGCAAGAACATTCCTTCCTCAACTTGCATAACAAACAGGTTATGCTTATTTTATAACTGAACTTTGCATTCTTCATAAAATGTAGGTTTATTGTATTCTGTGCCTCTTTTCTAGCTTACTTGTACAAGCATGCAAAGAGGAGGTAAAATGAAGTGGGACTGGACTGTAAGCAATCTTGTCTCCAGCTGCAATCTTACTGAAAGCTGTTAAAATTCTATTTTTTTCTGCAACCTTGGAAGGGAACTGCACCCAGTGAGGTAACCACCATAAAAACCAAACAAACTCTAGGTTACAGCAAGGATGAGGGTTATGTTGCCAAGACCCTACAAGAATTATGGCAGTGGAAGGTACATATGTTGTGTGTCCAAGAAAGGGTTTGCTGGGCCCTGTTGGTCAGTGAGGGTGTGATGGGAAGAGTCACAGTGGCAGATGGGAGAAGGGGGAAGAAGGGACAGAGCTGTACATCTTAACAGTTATTAGTGGGAGTGATTTCTTACAGGACTGTAAATAAACCACTGCCACTGATTTACCACTGGAAGATTAATGTCTGGGCAAAATTACTGTTTCTACACACTTAAAAATTAGTGAAATGGATACTTCAATGAGAGTGTTTTCTTTTGTAGCAAGGGCTAGATCATTTCAACACCATCTGATTTTCCCCTGGGTTTCATTTACGGCCCTGGTTTTGCGATTCGGCTATTCTTGTTGACTGAATTCAGAGGAAAACTATTCCTGATGATATTGAATTTGGCAGAATGGCTGAAGTTTGAATTTGGCTTGTATTGGTTAAATCAAGCTTTTGATTTGGTTGCCTATTGTCCAGTATGCTAATCCATGTTATTTCCAGCTGAGTTAAAGTGTAAAGTCATTAGAGCAGCATGGGGCTTTTGTTTGTAGAGGAAAGGTTAAGTTCTGCAGGCAGCTCATACTGCTGCCAGCATAGCTGCTAATCTGAGTTTGGGGACTAATTACCTGTAATAGCTACAGGACAGAGTCCTGTGTTGAGCACAAGTCTGATTAAGACTAAGTTTGGCAAGCTTTGTTATGGGGAAAGATTTTTACATTTTTCAGGAACTTGAGTTCTGATTTAGTTCATTCAGAACCATTACTTGCCTTACCATTATATTCAGCCTAATAATACCCTAACGCTGTTATTTTAAATAAGGTCTGAAAATCCTATAACAGAATTAACAAGCATTTTAAACTATAATAGCCTGTAGCTATTTATGGACTGTCAATATTGTTATATTGTTTCTGAGTTGTTTCTAATTCAGCTCTTGGTAACCACAGATAGCTATTGGGGGTGTGAGGGATGAGGAAGCCAAAATTGATCTGATGAACAGATTTCAAAACCAATCTGTATTGGAGTGGTTTGGCGATTAATAGATTTAAAAAAAAAAATTAATGCAATTTTTTCTTAGACCCTTGTGATTAAAAGTTTGTAAGCATTAACATTCTTGAATATGCTTTTAGATGTACTCAGAAACAGTTGTTTTCCTTTTTCAAACACTTAACTTTGTTTTAAAATTCAACAGGAGTTATTATTGTACACAAACCATTTAACTTTTGTATTGTGCCCTTGTACAATAGAAGTGGAAAACTCTGGTTTGGAATGGAGGTGAATTAAGAATACAAGAAATGAAAACAAATTCCACCTTCCTCTAAAGAGAGCTCAGCTTTAACAGAAGAAATACAGGCTGCAGACTTGCATTGGGAATGAGGGAGAAGTCAATTATGATTGCGGATAGTAGCATAAATATCCATTTTTGCTGCAGTATGACTTATTAAGTCATGAGTTGAAAGCTATGATCCTTGACTAACGTTACTTAAGATCATCCAGTAAGTTAGTACCCCACTTTTTTTTAGGTTTCAGAGCCTAGTTCAATAAAACTTTGCAATTCTCTTTAAAAACTGTGCATTATTTCTCTAATTGATACTGACTTTGATGTCTTTGGTATTGCTTTCTTCTTATTTCTCCTAACTTAGTATTGTAATAAGTTACAGTGTTTCTATGTGATAGGAACAAAAGTGCTCATGTAGGAAGAATATTCTTATTATTAGTTTCGAGTGGAGAGAATGTGTAGTCCTCATCATGGATTTGCAGACTTGAAGCTTCTATGGGTTAATTCCAAATAATGGGTGAATTGTATGTAAAGTAATGACCCTTTATAATAATTTGCAGGCTTAGAGTATAATTACTGAGTAATTCTGAGTTTATTTGGGGTTTTATTTCAGTCAGATGGAATGTTCTCAAAGCTGCTGGTATAAACTAGGAGTTAGCAGATGGGGTCAATATCTGTTCTTCAGTCTGTGTACAGTAGCATGAAAAAGTGTAAGCCTCTCTGTTACTTATATATGTATAATGTATCTCTATCATCTATACGAGAAAGAAGAATCTGGAAGGGTGTGTAGCATATCAGAAAATGTAGCTCTCTACCCGAATGGCCGGCAGTGTCAGAATGTTGTGTTGAGCAGAACAGTGAAGGGTGATGATTGATCACTGCAGTTCTGACATGTAGATAATTAGTAGTGGAACCCAATTAACAACTGGCTCTGAAGCCAACCATGTCATCACATCTTACTTAAGTATTCATCTTTTATTTATTTATTTTTATTTTCATCTCTTCCTTTTGGTCACTTAAAAACTTTCTTCCTCAAGAAGTCATGAGGTCTGAGAAAAGCCTTGTTTTTACCTGCAGCCAATTTCATAAGGTACTTCATTATGGCTATCCATTATTGATAATGCTTATTTTTTTCTGCTGTTTTGTTTAGATGACAGTGCCTCTGCTGCAAGCAGTATGGAGGTAACAGATCGCATTGCCTCTCTGGAGCAGCGTGTCCAGATGCAGGAGGACGACATCCAGCTGCTCAAATCTGCCCTTGCTGATGTGGTCCGACGCTTGAATATTACGGAGGAGCAGCAGGCCATGCAGAACAAGAAAGGACCTACCAAAGGTTTGCATTTCAGATAGATGTAAAATAGATAGTGCAATTCAATGAGTGTTTCATATGTATTAAAATAGGTTATTCATTAGATCTTGAAATATTCAAAATCAACAAATCAAACTCTAAATAAAATACATTTGAAATTCAACCTGTTAAAAAGAACTGATAAAAATCCAGATGGTTAAATCTGTGAGCCTTCTACAGTTTACATGAACCAGCAAAGCATTTACATTTTCTTAGTGCTTAATCCACAATCTACATTTAACCATTGCTACCACTTCCTTACTTCTGATCAAGAATAGTTTATAAACTCTTTAGGGAAGGCATTGTCTTCTGTGGGTGAAACTCCTATTAGGTTGGGGTTTTTTTAAATTAATTAAACTTGAGTAAAATGTAATTAAAATGTGATTTAAAATGTCTTAATTGTCTATGGATGGTACAGACATAAGACAGAGCTCTAAGCTAGCACAGAGTTGACATGACTAAGGAGATGGTACTACACCAGCTGCTCAGCTACAAAAGAAAGGTAGGGCTGTGGTTGTTGCCTGACCAAGTTGCAGAGCAGCTGATCCAGAGCCAGCAAGGTGCCAGGTGTGACAGATGTCACTGCTTGGCAGAATTCTGTGCTGTGCCTATGTGCCACAGCATGCTCTCTCGTGGCTCCTGCTCTGCAGGAATGGGTTTGTCTGTGCACAACTCAGAAAAGCTGGACCTGAACATCCAGTGCTTCACAGTAGTAGAAGTTTATGAGAACGCAACCAGTGTGATTTACTATAGTGTGTGAGACTGCAAAGGCCTGGGAGGCTGCCTATGTGCAGCTTGGAGAAACACACAAGGTATTTTGGAGTGGTTTTAGGAGTAAGAGTGGTGAAAAAAAAGTGTGCCTGACTTCACAGGCTCTCTGTTGTCCAACTTAAAAAGTTGTTTCTTTTGGGGTCCTGATATGTATTAGTATTAATTTAAACCTGATTTTGCATCAGAATTATTTTATGTATTTATGGATTCATAATTTTCCCAGTTTAAAGTTAAGATGTCCTTTAATCTCGGTTCTATGTATTTGTGACCTTGCAGTAAGTATTTAGTTCTAGTCATTGATTTAACACACTAGGTAGGAACTACTTAATTTGCTGAACTGAGATGTCATGTTTGTTACAAAGTTTTGTGTCGAGAGATGAGGAAAACTGAAAGGGACAGAATTACAGAGCCAAATTATGAGTTGGTTGTGTCTCATGCTAGCTGTCAGACAGAATATGCACTAAATATCTGCGATCTTGTCTTCATGTTCTCTTCCCTTTCTGTTGTAATCTCCTTATTTTGTCTTTGTTTTATTGAAAAAAAATTAAAATATCAGATAAGTTAAATGTTACTAAAGATAGCCTTCACTGTGATAAAATGTTCCATCAAATCTGGTTGTACAGGGGATTAAGAGGCTTCATGTTGCCTGTAAAGTAGATATTATCAGATGCAGGGAGGAAATAAAGTCTAATAATTATTACTGAGTTGTAACCAAATCAGTTCTTCTTGCTTGCTGGCTTTACTTAGCAAAATACAAACCAGATTTTCTTGCATTCTCTGAGTAGAGTTGAACTCTAAAACAGGAGAGGTTTTCTTGGTCATGGCAGACCATTAGAGTCATAGTTCAATGTACATTGAAGAAAAGCTGCTGTGAGCCTATCCACCTGTCTTCTATGGCTGGTTTTGTGGGGGTTTTTTTGTTTGTTTGTTTATGGGATTTGTGTGTGTGTGTGTGTGGTTTGGAGGTTTTTTTAATGTATATATGGCATACCTGGTTCTTAATGTGTGTGTGAAATTACAGTGTAAGATTTTTTACTGTAATAATGCAAATGGAGGACTCCACATGTCAATTGCTTTTCCATTGCAAATTATCAGAATGAGTCCTAGTATCTGCCAGCAAAACCCACCTAATTTCTGGAGAAGATCGGCACTGTGACTGTTTATGTAAAGAACTTTCAGTTTGCTGCACATCAGCTGTATCATTTAGTGTATGGTCAACCTTATTAAACATGAATTATAAACATGAAAGAGAATCTGAAGTATTCTGATCACTTGTTTTTTTCCAGCTGTTTTGACAAATATGATACATTTCACATGATGGCCTATTATTCCTATAGTAGGCACAACTACTTTATAATAAATTGTATGCAATTACTTAGCATAAGACTAATTTCAGTATTTTAGTTTGGAACAGCATTACGGAGGCTCCTGATGGAGACTCTTAGGAGAGGGGCTTTTTCAGACATGGGAGGAGCTGGAGTGGCAGCTTCTCATGCTCTACCCCTTGGGCTGCATGGACTGAATCTGTTTATTTTCCCTATATGTTTAGTGGCTAATTCCACATTTGGAGTTTTAAAAAGTGGAATTTGATCCCACAGAGTGTCGCAGAAACTGTGTCTATGCAAACTGGGACTTGAAGCATACTGTATGCTGCTGTTATCATTTGATCTATAGTTGAATAGATCAGGATTAAGTGTGCGTGATGGGGGAGGTCTGTGCCTTTGGAAAAACAGGATCCTCACTGTACTGTATAAAGTCTGGAACAAGAATCCTCATGGGACAAACAACTTCATTTTTCTGAGTACTTCAGATTTAAATTAATTTAAAGATTTCAAGTTTCAGACTTTCAAATCTATAATGGACAAATCTTGAGCTTGTTTTCAGTCTTTGTGTTCTTGTTCTAAACTTGAGCTAAGCAGTTTAAAAACAACATACATCATGGAAAGGGAGCGGCTTATCTTGTCCATTTGTGAAGCTCCTTCCCTAATGGTGTTTTGAGTTTTTGTTTAGTTGTTTGGGTTTTTTTTCCCTTTCCTTATTTAATTCTACTACTTGGTGGAGTTTCAGTATGGCTTCCTGCCTTTGTTTTACTTGTGTTTGTTGTTCTTTCCTTTTGCAATTATTGGTTTGTTTGTAAACTTAACAGCCCTATTAATCCATAGATCAGAGTATGATTAAAAAAGCTGCTGCTGAGGCTGATAAACTTGTCAGTCCTGCTACCACAGGTAAGACCTTGAAGCACCAGAACTTCCAAAATAAACATTACTGACAAAGCAGTAATAGCAGTGTGTTACTGACTTCTAACAGCAATGACATGTTTGGGATTGTGTGACTGTGATGCCAGTTACCACTGGTGTGAACTAGCTGTTGTAAATAAAACTAAATAGCTCCAGAGTAAACAGTGGATTAATTGAATTATGCACAGTTTTTCTGTGTCTTGTGTAAGAGTTTCATGGTGTTGCTTTCTACACTAGCTGACCGTTTAAATCTGTATTTCCAGAAGTGTGGGTTGTGGATTGGTGCTGGATTTGAAGCAAAACTTCCGTTAAAGGTTGTAGGGTTTATTCCTGGCTGCTGCTAGTTTCGATTTCATAAGGTTAGGAGAGTAAACAGACTCCAGCTAGTTCACTCCAGCTACTTCTTAATAGGCATTCTTTTAAAATAACTATAAATAAGGAAAATATTTTAATCATTAATTCTTAAAATTTTAATTGCTGTTCTAATTTGTCTTCTCAAAGCTCATTAAAGTTTTGTGAGCTACAGAAAGCTTGCCAGGAGACAAGTCCACAGCTTCTCAACTGTAGCTACCTGTGATTCTGCAGTATGCAACAGAATCAGTTTTATACGTATGGATTAATTACACCAGTGCAGCATTTAGGAAACAAGCAGCAGGGCTTCCAGTACAAAACTGTAAGAAGAATTTAATATACAAAAAATGAATAAAGTAGAAGTAAATAGAATTATGATATCTGAATTCATTAATAAATAAATAGAGGCATGGGAAGCCAAGTAAACTTCTGACATTTTGTATAAGCTCTAAAGACAGCATTAATCAGTTAAAACAGATCATGGAAGACAGGGCTGGAAGGCACCCTTAGTGAGTGTAGAGAAAATTTCCTTCTTTTATCTCCTTTGTTGACTTTCTTTCCTGTCATCCTTCACTCTTCTAAGCCAAATAAGCCTCATTCCTTCAGTATTTCCATTATAAGTTGTTTTCTAAGTTTCTCTCCTCTGAATAAATAAATGATGAATAAATAACAAGTAAGTGTGTACTCTAACAAAGTTTCAAGACAAAGTTTGTCTTGCAAGTTGCATTCTCTAGTAGACCATATTTACTGGCAATCTTCTGAAGACACAGTCTTTCACATCTTTTTGTTCAATATATGAAAACTTAAGGTGAACAAGTCAATAAATGCTTGCTGTTAGTGCTACAATAAGACCTTGTTACAATATGACCTATAACTGCATACAGTTGTTTCAATTTAGCCTTTTAGGTCTTTTATCCTTGGCAGTCTTTTTTGAAGAATATTTCATAGTTATTCTCCCTGACATCCTCTCCAAGTTCAATGAAATTTTATGTTCCTAAAGTGACTTATGACTGCTGCCTTCTCTCAGGTGGTGTTCCTCTGAACCCAGAAGCTTTTGGCATCTTTACAATAGCTTACAATATGAAGTCCTGTCAAATTTCAAGTGATTCAAGCTTTCTTCCCTGCTGTAGAGAGAGAACTAGTCATGTTTGTGTCTTTGTTTCGAGGCTATGATCCACAGTAGTTTTCATGTTGGTACTCATTGCTTGCAGTTTTAAACACTGTTTTTGAAACTAACTTCTAACTACTCAAATGGGACTTTTCTGTTATTCTAATCTTAATTACAGCGATGACATGTACATCCTTTTTTGAGCCTACATTTGATCAGAAGAATGTAGGTAGATAATGCCAGCTTATTACCTCCACTCTTCTGCTGATTTCAGTTGCTTTTTCTGAATAAAAGGTACAATTCCTTTCTGTCAAACATAAGCCCACATTCGTTGAAAATAGACCTTTTGAGGGGAGTAATAATAATTTGCTTGTGGAAAACCTCCAAGAAGACTGAGGGGTGAAGAGCAGGAGTTTGTGGGATGACAGCCTGCCTTCATTTCTAGCACTCCTCTGGATGCTATCCAGGTGGGCAAGAGACTGATGCTCTTTTGAGAGAGCAGGATTGTTTCTGAGGACAACAACTACTTTTGCGCTTACCACTAAGCTCCTTGATCCAGGACAGAGTTTTACAGATGAGAGAAGTGATAGAGTTGTGTGCTTAAGCCATATGCTATGATTTACTTGATAGGATGATGATGATGGATTAATAATAATAATAATTCCTCAATGTTAAAACCCTCATCTGTGCTGAATTTGGCAATAGTGACACAAAAATGGCACACTACATGGATAATTTAAAATATTCTAGTGTTGTTTGCTGAGGAAAAAAATAGAGAAAAGTAAATTGAGACAATGATTTCATCTTATGCTTATTTTACAGCAAGACCACTGGTACAAACCCTGCCTTTAAGGACTACAGTTAACAATGGAACTGTGTTACCAAAGAAACCAAGTGGCTCTTTACCTTCTCCATCAGGAACCAGAAAGGAGACTGTATCACCAGCAGCAAAAAGGTAGGCATCTATGAGAAACCTTATAACCATGGAATTGAAAACATGATATAGCTCCTCTTTTAACCTTCTAGATATGTAGTTTTTCTTACTTGCAAAGCAGCAGTCTAAATATTTAGTTCGGAAAGAAAGGGAGGTGGATTTCATTCTAAGAGGCTTTGAATTTATTCATTCTAATTACAGTTAAGGTTATTACCATGAGTATTGAAAGAATGCACAATGCTTGGTCATACTGGTTTGTGTTCTTTTCTTGCTTGTAAGAGTTTAGCATAGAGAGAATAAAGCATTTCTACTATGCTGTTGCCCAACATGATGTGAAAATTGCAAGAATTCTTTGAGTAGCTAGTAGAAAATACATAGTCTGCAGAGAAACAGTGTTATCATTGCAAATCAGTATGTTATCTTTGGTGGTTTTCTCTCACTAACAAAATTATCATATAAACTGCATGCACAGTGTTAGCAGCATCTCAGGGAGGAGGAAAATTCTATGCCTAGCACATATTTATGCAAATGAAAACATCCATCTTTAGATATCTTACCATTAGCATGCATTTAAGCCCTTTTAAAAATTACTGCTCTGTCCCAAATTGCTTTGTGTGTAGCTGCTTTTAAATAGGCTAAATGTTTTATACATCTGGGTTATAAGGAACGGAATGGATTGGGTGAAACAAGTTCAAGTTATTCATGGGAGTTACTGTGGTGCTAATCTGCTGTGTGGTTTGTCTGTAAAAGATAATTGTGTGGGGCTTTGGTTTGGGGTTGGGGGTTTTTTGGTACATTTCTTTTGTGTGTCTCCTCATTTTTTTGTAGTGATGATGCTGTCAGCTCTGAGGGAGGGTAAGTTGTAGAGATGAGAGCATTAACTTGCTAAGATCTGAGGTCTCTCATGTAATGAGAATTTTTCCTAAAAGGTGAGATGGTGGTTAAGGATATGCCAGTTTTTGTTACTGTGTTGAAGGGTACTGATTTTCAAGAAACTCCAGGTTCTGTTATTGTAAAGTAGAGAGAAGTTACACTGTGCACAATTAAAACTGGAAAATACCATATTTGTTTATGCCACAAAAATGAAATCCTGTGAACTCGTATGAACTGGAGCTCACTGCAACCATAGGCTTTGGCAGGCTGGTCTGAATCAGCCCTTAAGATAAGAGAAGGAAAGCAAATACTGTCTAAACTGTTCCACTATTAGAATTGTATTATCAGCAGTTTGAAAATGGGTGAAAGAACTTTCCTTTTAGAAAAGGAAATGTATTAGTGTTTGAAAAAGAGTACTGTTTAGTACATGCTGAATTTTGAAACTCATTTGTTCTTCACAAATTGTTTTTTCTTAATAATTCTCAGAATTTCGTTCTTCCTAATTAACTTTCAATTAGTAGTTATAAAACATATGAGAGCATAGGCATTGGCAGACTTCACCTGTGTACAGAGGGCATGATTCCTGAGTCTCTATGCTCTGTCTCTGAGGTTCAGCATAGGACTTTCTGCCCCAGAGTAGAGTGGGTGAAGTGCAGGTCAGGATCATACTCATGCTTTCTCTCTTCTTGGAGGCCTTTATGCAGTTCAGGTGTTCCATCTGGTATTGCCTGCAGCCTGTAGGCATTATCCTAGCTTAGGATCCCTGTAGGTAAGTGGCACCCCGTATCCCTTCCACCTGACCCACATGCAGCCTGGATACCCAGAATGCCAGTGGGAAAGTCCTTAGAGAGCATAATTAGGGAGTATTTTTGGACTGTCTTGATTCCTGTATGAGAAGTTCTTCCACAAGTCAAGTATTTAATGCCCTTTTATTATGCTCTGTCCCTTCTCATTGCTGAAGAAGCTAGGCTGAGGGTGCTTTAAATATGCAACATGAAAATGTATATTTCGTTTTGGAAAAGAAAAAATATACATGGACAGTTTTGCTGAGATAGGGAACGCTTATTAAGAGTGCTTAGGAGAGCAGGGTTGCTCCATGTCCTGAAAAAAGCAGTTGTAAATTTCAGGTGCTGTAGAATTATTGTTCTCTTCAAATGCTCTAAAATTCTGTATTGGTGTCTTTAACGTGCAAATTTTCGTTCTTTACTGTTACCTTTATTAAACTATATTAAAGCATATTTCTATGCCTTGCCTATAAATATACTTCAAGATGAATAAAGTGGTATGGTAAGGACCTCATCAATTAATTACTGTACAAAACATTTTTTGGTAAATTATTCTGTAATCATTTAATAGAGAACCGTGAAATAACTGGTCAGATTTCAGGGTTTTATAGTAAATGGTGTTCCACATATTCAGTATTCAAAGATGATAAAGTAAGTGCTCCAAATATCTTTCTTGTGTACAGTCAAGTAGAATAATTCATTAGGCATCCTTAAGATGAATTCAATCACACTTGGTATTTATACTGAACCCTTTTACCTTCAGGAACTGCATGTGTTTGTGCATAAAACAGTAATGGAAATACATCAGCAAGATGAAATAGCTTCCTTTTTCAAGGGGTAGGACTCGTTTATTTGTGTTAGAAGCTTCTCTCAGTGTTGCACAGTTTACAGATAGTGGGAAATTTTGAGCTATTTTTTCATTCTGATTTCTGCTAAGCAGTGCTCCTTTCTTATGAACTGGTTCCAGAACTGTAGCTAAGTTGTAGTGTAGGCATTTTTTAGTCCAAAATATGGTCATGTGACACAGCATCTGTAAATAGTGTTAAGTGTTTATAGATGTTTTAAAACTTAATTTCTGCTTGAATGCTTTTAATAGTTTTTCTATACAACACAGGTGCACAATTGAAAAGGTAGAATTTGCAAAGTGAAAGTTAAAAACAACAGTAGAAAGGGAAAAAATAGTTTTTTCTGAGTCATCTTCTAACCTTTTGATCTGCTGTTGAGACTGGCAAATACCTGCTAGGATTGCAATAGTAAAAATAGTATCTTCCATTTTTAATTACCTGTGACCATATATTCAAGAGAAAGTGCAGGTGAATGGAGTCTTTCCCAAATGTTTCCTGAATTGCATTATGAAAAGAGGACTTACAATCAAATAATTTCTGATTCCTCTCTTCTCCTGTACTTAGCACCATTTAGTTTAAGACTGTATGATGTCCAGTTGAAATGACATCAATCTGTCCCTTGAAACATTTTGTTGTGTATTATTTATGTAAATAGATGCAAATAGTCTGCATGGGGACTAAGTGTGTATCCATACATTCTCCTGCTTAGACATAGATGTATTTACTGGTATGTCTGCAGACACAATCTCATTTCATACAATAGCTGTATTAAATGTGTTGGTTAACTCATTTGAACCCACAGGTTGGTATACGGCTTATCTGCCTCGCTGGATTACCAAGGAGATGTGGTTCAGAGTTCACTACATTTTCTGATTTCCCATTTAATATTTGAAATGGAAATTACTTCTTCTGGCAGGAATATAAAATTGGAGGTAATAAAAAGGGCTTGAGGCTGAAAGGGTGGAACTAGCAGGCTTTTATTTGAGTTCTGCCATATATTCTCTCAGTGACCTTATGCAAATCACTTAACCTCTATGCATATTGCTTTTCCATATGTAAAACATGTATCTCTGGATATCAGCAGGTTCTTATAGGGCCTAATGTGATAATTAGATCCAGATCTTGCAAAGCATTGAGTAACCTCAACTGACTCTTACTTCAATTAGAGTTGAGGGCACCAAACCCCACTTCAGCATTCAGATCTCATATAATTAATACCCAATTATCTAAGTTAAGGAAGGACTGAAATAACTTGAATAGAGCAAAAGCACAAATCCAAAATATGGATCAATTGGATTATAAAAGTATCTGGTGGTAATACAGTGCAGGATAGAAAGCCTGGTGATGCTGGTGGTACTGGGACCAAGAACTGTGGTCAAGCACCAAGAGGAGCTGCTGCACTCAGGCTCTGGGGACCATGTGAAACACAGCTGGGAGTCTCTGGGTGCCAGCCAACTAACAGAGAGCTGGAGTGATTCTGAGATGGGCTGAAACTGACACAGACAGACAATCAAGAATTGCCTGGCTTTGTAAAATGTTTCCATGTCATCTTCACAAGAAACCTGTGATCAGAGGATTTGATTTTAATATATTTACTAATTCTATGATGTAGAAGTGTATAAGCTATTTTGAGTACCAGCTTTTTGAATGCTGACAGTTTTATTCTGAACTTTGTGCTTAGAATAATTATTTGAAATTTTCATTCCAAATAAGATCAGTTTAGTGTATCGTGAGCAGAACTTTCCCTTCCCCCTGCACTCTTTCTTTGGCATGTAATGTGGCTTGAAGTTTGCTGCTTAACACTAAATTTGTCTTTGGAATCTGGCCAGTGCGTAGTAATGATGTTTTGTGTTCCCTATTAAAATCTAAGGTTTTGTGACTCATCTAGGATAGCTTTGTTTCCAAGAGTTGAGGGGGAAAACGGGAAGAAAAAAAAGTAAGGGAGGAGAATGCAGACAGTACCTTTCCCAGTAGGGATGCTGCTGCAGGCTGCAGGCTAGCACATACTTTGCCTTTCAAAAGAAGACAATCAGTCATTCTTTCTCCCCCAGCAGATTGCAAAGTATTACAATGGTGCAAAACTCTGACAATGGAGATCAAAAGGAAGAAGCAGGAACAAAGAAAACATAAAGAGCTTTGTTTGCAGGGAGAATAAAATACTTTAATATGATAAATTCCTGTTCTTCTAAACTCTAAACACATGGCCCCTAGGAAATTGTTCAGTCGCCTGGAATTAATGTTGAGCGTTCTGTTGGGGGGCAGCGATGGTTTGTAACTGGCACACACACAAACTCTGTATCGAACCTTCAATTAAGTGCTCTGTGTAACACTCTCAAAGAAAATGGTTTAAAATATTTAGAATATAAATTAAAAAAGAAATCCCTCTCCATTGAACTTTGAGTGGCAAAATTATTGCACCACTTCTCAGTATCTCTTAACAATTAAAGTTGTTAGTGCATTTTGCTCAAAGGCGTAATGAAATTAAAGTCATATGTTATTCCTGAATTCATTCTAATTGATTTAAATGAGGGTCAGAATGAGTTCTAGACGAAATATTAATACCATCAGTTACTGTCTTAAGAGCATTGTGCGCTAGTTTTTAATTTCTTTTATACTTTCCCAAATCATTTTAGTAATAAAGTATATATCTTTTTAATTTTGGCCAGATTTGTTCACCACAATTCAGTAATGCAACTACCTGAAACATTCATGCTATGCAGTGGTATATGTATGTATATATGAGGATTTATTTTCCTGTCTTTGTTGTTGCTTTTTTAATAGTCTTTGTCTTTTAGCTGGATCATCTGTTGTGTTCCTTCAGATAGCCTCTTTGATTTCTTTTTTTTTTTTAATTTTATTTTTGAGTCACTTTACAAATGGTCAGTCTGTTGGGGCACTGCTGAGATTTTGTCATTCAAAGATACATTGGTGTTCTTAAATGTATGGTTTGAAATGATCAAACATCTAACTGAGTCAATAAGCACTTCGTTGTTTATTCCTGCACGTGACTTCATAACTTGAATGCATGCAGTTTTGTCTTTTAATGTAAGTCTTGTAAATGTCTTGTTTCCACATTTTATTGTTGCATTCACTTTTTATTCTGCTTTGTTTACGCACCTCTCAATCTGGATTAAGCAGGTCTGTGAATCTTCTCAATGCATGCAAACTGAAAAAGCCTGCTCTAAGGTGAGGGATCCTTAATAGCTTTGTAGTGTTGAAGTTCAGTTGTTTTTCTTTTCCATTTCAATTCAACACACAGAAAGTGGCTGTTTTAGTAAAAGCATTAACATGATAGAACTGTAATTATTATTGCCATTTTTAACATTTTCAGAAGTACATGTCTAAAACTTTCTCATCATTGATAAATGCATCACACAACTTAGATAATAATAATTTCAATGATGATATCTGCATTATTTCATACTAACATCATTTTTATTATAGGGGTGTTAGACCGCATTGCTGTCTTAAAAAAGTTTAAAATTGTGTAACTAAATGTTATCTTCTTAAATAATTGCAAATGCTCTCTTTTCATATCACTAATGTGGAAGTCAAATTCTGGAATCCAGTTATACTCTTACAAACCTGTAAGTTAAATGAGTATTTTCTGTTGTTTTAAATTCCTCCTCAGGTGACAGTGTATGTACTGTAGCCATGGATATAATTACTGGTGTTCAACAGTCTAGCTAACAAAATGTGTATAATGCCAAAATTGAGTTAATATAATGGAGCTATAATCCTTGTTTCCAGCCATGAACTAATACTTCTCACTGGGCTTTTGTTGTTGTTGAAAGTTTAAAATAAAATTTGTCAGAAGATAGCATCACTAATTAGTTTAAGCAGTGATGGACATAAATCAAAAGGGTTTAAAAGAATTTTATACCTATGGTAAAAGTAGTTTTTATACTGATATAAGACTTCATTATTCAGAAAGAAGATAGAATTAAACTTTTAAATTTTAGTCCCACCCTTTCATTTCTTATCCTCTAGTTCATCCTTTGAATGTTGACACCTATAAAAATGAAATCCCAAGGAATATTAAAATTAGTTTCAAATTGTTTCTGTAACTTAAATTCTTTTCTAAGATTAATATAATTTGATAATGTCCTTAATTTAATTTCAGTGTAGGCTGATGTTGACGCCTCTTATCCTTAAAGAAGAAAATATGCGTCAACATCAGCCTACACTGAAATTTTCTTAACCAGGAAAGGATGCCAAAATAAAGATTTGAACCTGACAAATCACACAGGATGTTTCTGTAATTAATGTATATAATAGTGGAAGGCACATGCTAATAAAGCTATTTTATGTGGAATAAACATTTTCAGTATCAAAGTTTTATTTTTTAAGGAGTAGTATTAAATTGGATGATGTTATGAGATGCAGGGAGAATAGTTAAATATTAACAGTATATTCTTTAATTTACTAGGGAAGGTTTTTTTCATGCATTTGACATTGAGATGACTTGGATAATGTTAGTCTAGTGTAGGAAGTACACTTCTGAAATTAAGACAGAATTAAATTCTTGTTGCTGCCTTTTCTCTTCCCCTATGAATGTATTTTGTTCTGTCGCTGTGTGTAATTTTACATTCTGCTTGCTCTCTTACATTGCTTTCTCCACAGAAACACTATTTTTTTAATTTCAGCTTAATCATTTGAAGCTTGTTTTTATTACAAGAATGCAGCACTGAACATCTGTCCTACCATCGCATGTTCCAGAAGGTTTTTTTGTCAAGCTGCCTGAGATGCACCTTAACATGCATCGCCTCTGCAGATCTGCCCCTGGATGGGCGCTGCCTTCTTTTCAGAAGGGCAATTGCTTTGCAGAAAGACTCTGGTTCAGGTGTTCCCAACTTTTCTGTAACTGAGTCTCAGTTGAGATGTTCAAACATTCCCCTCCTTGCTGGTAAAAAGACATGGGGGAGCAGAAATAAGTTTGGGGTTTTTTTCCAGCAGCAAGTGTATCGATGGTGGTGTACAGTTGCTAAGCTGAGCATTTTTTGACCAGATGGAAAAGTCTATCTTGTTTCCTCTAGTTATGGAGAGCCAACTTACACCACACACAAAGTAGGACAGAGCCAGAGGAGCTGACTGAGGTAACAGGGTAGGGATAGCTGTTAGGGACTGCTGGAGAGGTTTGGAGTAGTCCTCAAGAATGCATGAGATGAGTATTCTGGTAAGCAGAGCATCTCTGGGAGTGTATGGAGGGCAAGGGGGAGATGGCTGGGGATGATAAAAGGTGTGACTAGGATGAGACTGTCCTTAAAGGAGCAAGTACTGAAGTTTTCACATTGGGATGGAGCTTGTGGTTGGGATTTGGGTAGAGAGATGTGAGCCTGAAAGCAATCATTCGTGGCCATGGTCTCTGGGGTGAGAGCTGCTGAAGGTGGTTATTTAGTATGGGATTTCTTGGGTAAAGGGGATATTTTCATTCTGCTTTCTGCAGGGGAGAAAACAGTACAGGACTGAAGTGGGGGAAATGAGACCTGGACACTGAGTCCTGTCATTCATCTGGTGCCATGGGGTGATTCCTGCCTTGGTCTGGGTACTGCTGCCTGAGCCTCTCTGCTGCAAAGGGCCTGCAGCAACATGTAAAGCATTACCCACTTTGGGACCTCACCCTGAGCTGCTCCCTCTCTTGCTAGGAAGCACTGCTTTAGGGAGAAGTGCTTTGGTCAATAATTTGTCTCCTGTAAGGTGTAAGTTCTGACTGAGCTTCTCTTAACTTACTAAGTAACACTGCTTGTGCTGTGCTCACATTTTTCCACCAGAGAGAGCTGGATGTCTAAGGGGTGCCATAATGCCACACGAGAGCTCCCTTGATAGCTATCTTGGCAGGAAGGATGGTTGAAGAGTGAGAGGATAGGGCAAGCTTTAAGCCTTTGAGAAACCTCCCGTCAGGACATGTGGGGAATCTAATCTATTTATACGTGAAACTAGGAAGCATACATTTTTGACAACAATCAAAAAAATGCAGGCTAGCTCACCATTAATTGCAATTTGGAGTATATTAAAACTAGCTTTGAACCACAGAGTAACTGATGTTGAATGAAGACCCAAAGTTAGCTTGGTTATGTTCAAATTTTGACCTACTTTTGGCATTCTCTGTAGTCTGGCTGGAAGTGTCAGGTAATAGGCTTTCTCTTTAAATCTTTCACTTCTTCATAAGAGAATCCAAAAGTTCAGAAGTACGGAGTGGTAGTCAGAGATTTGAAATGTGACCCAGAAAAAAGTTTACAACTACTCTATGAAATTGGTTTAGTCCATCTTCTATTTTATGATTAAGGAAAAAGCAGTATGTTTGTTTCTGTTGCACCAGCTACTCAGCAAAACTCTTACATAGGCTCTTTAACAAATCAAGTTAAGATTAAAATAAAAATTGTAGTTAATTTTTAAGGGTCAGTGTTGTACTTGATACATTTCTCAAACATATTTATTGTAGAATATATACTTTTACAAGTGCCACTGTGAAACTTGCTCCTTGTTTTATTAGCACCATTAAGAGAACCAGTTCAGCTGAGCGTGTGTCCCCAGGAGGTCGGAGGGAAAGCTATGGAGATTCCAAAGGGAGTCGCAACCGCACTGGTTCCACCAGCAGTTCATCTAGTGGTAAAAAGAACAGTGAAAGGTAATGTTATCTAAGTATCTATCTCCTGTCTCTGCCTCCTGCTCTAATAATGAAATTAGTTTCTTTAGTGAACTTAGTTTTTCTTGTTTAACAAATATTGGAAGCTTTCTTTTTTTACAAAGCTCCAATTCTTGGACCAAAGTATATATTAAAATATTTGAAATAAAACAGGTTTTCATATTTAGATTGAATTTATTTGCCTTATTTCCAAGCTATAAATAGTGTGAGAACCTAGAGTTTCCCAGGAAAGTTCGTAATTATTAAACATGCCTTTTCTAGTATCTTAGTGGTTTCCCTTGGTCTTCATATTCCTGACAAGTACTTCTTCGAGTTTCTGGTTGTGGTGCATTGACTCCAGCTGGCGTCTAAGTACACAGCCATTCACTTCCTCTCCTACAGTGGGATGAGAGGAAGAAAACAGGAAGAGTAAAAGTGAGAAAACTCATAAATCAAGATAAAGGTAGTTTAAAAAGTGAAGAAAAGAGGCAAAAACCCCATTTCTTCTTGTTCAAAAAACAATTGCTGAGAAGCATTCACTCACCACATCCCACATGTAGACTGATGTCCAGCCAGTCTCTGAACCATGAATGCCTCAGTCTGAGGGCCAGATTAAAGATAAATGAAGGGAGAGGTTTACATGCAAGTGCTGTTCAATGAAGCAGAATGAAGTGATGCCTATCTCTGTGTATCTCTGATCATGCTTCTCTGTATTGCTGACAGCACAGAGAAAAAAAAATCTTGTCCAAGGGTTTCAGGTTTAGGATGGCCTTAAACAAATAACTGCTTCATTGAGGTTCGTCAGTATTGTCAGTATAGGTCAAGCAGTTCTTTCCTGTATTTCCTAGTCAGATTTTAGTTTTGGCCATTTCACTTGACCTGTTCCATTGCAGTTTCCTATGCAAGAAATGGTGTTGATGGTACTGTTTCACTGTCTCACAGATGATGTGACCATAAAAACACATTGTTAATGAAGAGCACATAATAACCTAATTTACCTGCTCTGTCTGGGCATCAGTGCCATTATATGAGTCATTGTCAATGGTGTGGCACAAAATATTCCTTCCTTTTTATCCCTTCACCATATTTGCTTGAGTAAGGAGTGACTGAGCTGGTTGTGTACTATTTTACAGCCCAAATATGGGTGATTACATTATTAATAGCTTGGTTTATGGCTTATGTTTTCAGCTATGAAGCAAGACAGCAAGTGTGCAAACTACAGAACTTATTCTAACTTATGGGTTGGGATGAAAGGGCAGACTAGTAAGGGCACTTTGTGGCTGTTTGCTACAAGCTGCCTGAACAGGAGGAAGTGCATGGGGTCTTTTATAGGCAGCTTGTAGCAGCCTCAAAGTCACAGGCTCTGGTTCTTGTGGGGGACTTTAACTACCCTGACATGTTGCTGGAGAAGCAACACAGCAAAGCGCAAACAGTCCAGGAGGTTCCTGGAAAGCATTGATGACAACTTCCTGTAACAGGTAGTGGAAGATCCCACACGGAATGGTGTGCTGCTTGACCTTATGAAAACAAACAGGGAAGGCCTTGTTGGAGATGTGAAGGTTGGAGGCAGCTTTGGCTGTCGTGACCCTGTGGTGGAGTTCAGTACCAGGAGGGGATGAAGCAGGGCAGCAAGTAAGATTGTAACCATTGACTTCAAAAGAGTTAACTTTAGCCTAGTCAGGGATATTCTTGTAAGAATCCCGTGGGAACAGGCCCTGCAGGGAAGAGGGATCCAAGAGGGTTGGTTGATATTCAAGGATCGCATCCTCCAGGCTCAAGAGCAATGCAGCCAGATGAGCAAGAAATCAGGAAAAGCGGGCAAGAGGCCTGCATGCATGGATAAAGAATGAGGATGTGGGTGTTCTGGTGGACAAGCTATCCATGGGCCCTTGTGGCCCATGTGTGTGCCCTTGTGGCAAGGAAGGCCAGTGGAATCCTGGGGTGCGTTAGGAAGAGTGTTGCCTGCAGGTTGAGAGAGGTGATCCTATACAGAATCATAAAATTGTCAAGGTTGGAAGAGACCTTTTAGATCATCAAGTCCAACCATCCAATTCTGCCCCTCTACTCAGCCCTGGTGAGGCCACATCTGGAGTGCTGTGTCCAGTTCTCAGCTCCTCAGTACAAGAGGGACATGGAGTTCCTGGAGTGAGTCCAGCAGAGGGCTACAAAGTTGATCAAGGAACTGGAGCATGTCTCTTACAAGGAAAGGTTGAGGGAACTGGGCCTGTTCAGCCTCAAGAAGAGACAACTGAAAGGGGACCTTATCAGTTTCTATAAGTATCTGAAGGGAGGGAGTCAAGAAGATGGAGCCAGGTGCCAAGCAATAGGACAAGAGGCAACGGGCAGAAACTCAAGCACAGGAATATGAGGAAAAATTTCTTTACCATGTGGGTGACCGAGCACTGAAACAGATTGTCCAGAGAGACTGTGAAGCCTCCCTCAGTGGAGGTATCTGAGAATTGTGTCTGGACACAATTCTGTGCCATGTGCTCTGGTATAACCTTGCTTGAGCAGGGAGCTTGAACCAGATGAACGATTGTGGTCCCTTCCAATCTGACCTGTTCTGTGACTCTGTGAAAGGCTTAGCAAATTAAAGGAATAATGAAAAAATTTAAATACAGAGAAAATGTTATAAAATTGTAACCAAGGAAGATGTAATATTTACATAAATTAAAATCTTGTTTGCACTCTGCGTCTATGCATGTGAATAAAGTTTTGATAAGCCAACAGAATTCCATAGGACTGAGCCTTCTGGTACTTATGGAAATTTGACTTTATCTTAGCATCTGAATTTTCTTCCCTTAAATTTTTTGTAAGATAAACAACAAATAACTAATAGATGTGGGTTTCATTTTATTTCTAAGACTTTTGTACTTCAAGATTTCTGAAAGACAAATATAACTGAAAAAAATTTACTGTAGCAATACATAAAACCCATAAATAAATATTACTTTTGTGAGGAAAAACAATCTATTATTAGTTTACTTAGGAGCCAAGTGTCTTTTTGCATGTGCAGATTTGAACAAAATCTTTTCCCTTGTAGCACAGAGAATGTATACCTGCATACATCTGAATCAGCAAACCAAGCATCAGCAATCATAGGGACAAGTGAGCCTGAAAGGTTTGAAAGGCAAAACCAAGCACAACCCATAACAACCAGTGAAGGGACAGCTAAAAAAAACAGCTCACTCTTAATTTAAGCTGCAAATTCTGTGAAGTGTTGCAATGGTGCGTAACTTCATGCAGCTGCTTTGCCTTGGTGAAGTCATTAGCATGGAGCTGCTTTTTTCTGTATTGATCTCTTGAAGTGCTTGGATTTTTTTTTTAAGGCTTTGCTTTTTATTTTGCATCTATGGATAACTTCCTACTCTATCACACATATCAAATTATATCAACAGCCATTATGTGGTGACCTCATTGATTAAAATAACCTTGTCTTCTATAAACAAAATAACGGCTTATGGATAGTTTTTGTTAAAAAAATGAGTTTCTATACTTAGATGGGTAGACTTGTTTCTGGAATATAAACAGGAATTATTTCAACTACCAGTGGTGAATCTCATTGCTTTTCCAATTTGCTGTAGTAATTTACTGTAGTTTTTGAAAAAGTTTTAACAAACATGATCCTACAGTGCCCTTGCTCTGTGTATTTTATCTTATTAAAAAAAATTCCATTAGATCAAGTGCCCAAAAGATGAATTCAGTGTGTGGAAGATCTACATGTGAAAATCTAAATACAATACAGTGCTTTGCAAAGTCCATTTTATGGATATATCTCTGATCCTGCTACCTGCTAAAGGTGACAATTATCTGAAATTAGTTATATGTTAAAGCTACTAAACGGATAAGGTGAGACTATTAGTTAGGTTATTCACTTAAATTAAGGAAAGCTGTGACTTCTACTAGCTATATAGATGTACTGTACATTTGAAAATTGATTCCAAAATAGCTGACAAATAAAAATACTACAACAAAATAATGGTTATCTGCAAAATGTCTTGGTTTTGCTCTAAGGTTGACCACAGTACCTGAGGTGCATTTTTAATTTTTACATACTATTTTAACAGAAGTTCAATGGTTATGTCATTTTGCAGTTGTTAGGCCACAAAGGGTTGAGCAACAGCACTGATCAGAAATCACTCACTTAGGACTTTGGGAGGATGTCCAGCACACAACGGATGCAATGCTTAAGTAAAGTGCAACTATTCCAATGAACGAATCGAGAGCATGTGTTAGATTGCCTTAACTGGAGCTAGTGATGTTGGTACCACTGTGAAAACAGTCATTGTATGGTTAGAGACTTTTCCCCTCATTTGTCCCATGCAGCCTGTTCAGCACCCCAGCTTTCACCTCCTTGAAGAGTGAGTGTCCTTATCTTGTGGAAGAGGCTGGCTAAAGACTTGCCTCATGCTTCTTCTTGAAACTGGGCCACCATGCAAAATACAAAGCAAGAGTTATGGGACGGAAAATGATGATTCTGTACACTGGGACTAAGACTGTCCCCTGAAAGCTGACTGTATGTGTGAAAGAGTGAGGAAGAGTGTGTTAACCTAACCATCTACTCACAGTCTGTTTGTATCCTTGACTGCTTTGCATCCCTTCTAGCCTGAGATATTCTATGACGCTTTGTTTTTCAAAGCATATAGAATTGTAGGCTGTTACGCAAAGCCGGAATGCTATAGAAAGCTCTTTTAAGAAGCTTTAAGCATAAGGAGATGGCCATAATCTCCCATGCTACTATGAAGTGTCCCAACTCCTGTAGCTGTCAGCCAGGAGTAAGCCTTCCTGAGGGTTAGTTAAGTAGGATGTGACTCAGGTTCAGGAAAAGGGGTAGCCAGAGCTCTGAGCTGTGTGTGGTTAGGGTTTGTATAATTAGAAAGTACAGATTATTTGCTTTATTACTGTCATGAATCAGCCTTAAACATTAGCTTGATTAGCTTGAATAAGTCTGCATGGTCTGTTCAGAGCTAGGGACTGTTTTGTTTCTAATATGACAGCATTTCTGACTAGTGCTCCATCCCATAAAGTTTTTTGTTTTGTAAAAATATCTTCATTCATAAGAGAAAATATTAATCTTGGTGTTAACAATGGCAACACATCATGCTATTTATATAAATGACATTGGCTGTGTATGCCAGCTTGAAGCATGTATTTTGATGCATGATTAACACAAAGGCTGCTATGATGGAAAGTTGCTAAATCGGGAGTAGAATCAGAATTAATTTGGTTTGGTTTGGGTTTATCAATAAGTAAAGTATTATTCTCAATATAAGTGTCAAACCAAAGCAAAGGGAAAAATACAATAGAATTATTTGCTACAACATTCATTGTAATGAGAGAGAATCTTTTATGCTTGGAAAAAAACCCATGTGCAAAAATCCAACACAGTTTTGTTTCTTTTTTTGATTTCTCCTTATCTGCCCACTGCAGTCTAGGAGAGGGTGTTGAGATGGCATCAAACTCTAGGAATACTTCATGCTTCAGCATTTCTTCATTGGAATGATAGGAGGTTCAACCCTTTTGGGATCACCTGAAGAAACGTACAGCAGTTATCTGAAACTTCAAAAATTCTATTGGGTTAAAAAAGAGGGAACTGGGAGGAAAAATAACTGCATAATATAACCTTGTGTCCCTTCCATTCTTCATCAGAAACAACACCCTCAAGCTTGATTTACAGGGGCAAAGGACAAAGAAAACAAATGGCTAGCATTTCTTAACAATGATTCCTTCCTTTTGGCCAGGATAGTACTATCCAGAGAGCCTCTCAACATGCTTTATGTATTTTCCCCTCAAGTTTTCCCAAATATTTTCTCAACACAAAAAGAAAAACCCATTTCCAGTTGTCTTCCAGGCAGCAGTGCAGTGACAAAGAGAAGACATTTTAATCATGGTTATGTGCTTTCTGTGTTTTACCCAGTACTGTCATTCACCAGGAAGCAACTGGGCAGTTCCATGTGTTATGTGAACTCTTTGGAAGAAATAGGATTTAAACTTTGGTTTGCTCATTAAATCCAGACTGGAAACAAAAAATTATACAGCTGCTCATGGCCAGTTCCTGTGTTATCCTGTGTAACTGGACTAATTTTGCAGAAGAAGGGAATTTATTAGTTAGTGGAGGAAAATCTATAATTTTGAGAATGCAATGAGAATTGAATGTAAAAGTGCCATCGAGGATGTTTACTGGTTTTAACTCTGTTTGCCTGGGGATTTACTTTGTAAATAATTTAATCAAAAAAGTATTTTTATTCATACATACACTCAAAAAAATTTTATATTATTGTATTTTCAGTTTTATATTATATTGATACATCTACATGTGCAGACTGTATGTGCATGCTTTTAAAATAGTAATTTCTTCATTATTTTTACAGCAAACCCAAGGAACCAATGTTCAGTGCAGGTAGGAACTTTTAAAATTTTTAAGCAGATGATAACTGTGATAACATATTTGGGTTCCCCCACCAGCCCCCTTTCTTCTGTGGATGCCTAGAAACTGGTATTGGGAATCTAAACACGATACTTATGGGCTGCTGCTGACATATTTTTAAACAGTTGATCAGTTCACTCTAGATTTTATTTATCCAATAGATTTATTTTACAGTTGGGATTCTTTGTAAGAAGACAAGGACAAAAAAGACCATGTCTTCATACTTCACATATGTCTTCTCTTTCAAAGCATTATTGAGGTTTTGGTAATTAAAGCAATGCCAAGTTCCAGCTATGATGCTGTCATGTTAATGTAATCATCAAATGGTGCCCTCTACAGCTGTTGAAGATTGCCACAACTGTCCCAAAGCCTTGTAGTGTAATTCATCAAATTACAAATAAAAAGGTGGCTTGTTACTACAGTTTTGGTAATCTAGCTTTAATTTGAAAACCTCTTTAATATTTTCCGACTTAGGTATTATCCCTGCTGAAAGATTTTGAAAGTGAAACAGTAGGTGTAAGTCAAAGCAGTGTTTGTCCTTGTCATTAGACAGTTAAACATTTTGAAGAGTCTCAATAAAAATATGAAGCTGAGTAGAGTATATAACAGTTATTTTTGTTCTGAAAAGTCAAGGACAATTAAAGATTTATTTTAACAAAATAAGGAACGGGAAAAAACCCTGTTGATTTATCCGATGTATTGTATTATTTTTATGCATAGTTCTGTGACAGTAATCATACATTAAGCTGAAAAAGTTGGAGTTCTTTTGTTTACTGCATGGATTGATCAGCATCCAAAAAATCTCTTAAGCCATATTTCAAGGTTCAGTGTAACTGATTTTGAAATCAATAATACATGAAACTAAATAAGCACTTAAGTCTCTTGTGACAATATAATCATGGTTCACGTCCCTTCCAAGAAAATGGATGGTTTAGAAAAAGAAAACTTCTGATTTGCATAGAATATGCTTTCCTTGCCTAATTTTTCTCCTTCCCTTATACCATGTAAGCAAAGGTATTTGTAATATTTTTTCTTCTGCCACTTTTCCCATAGATAAAGGTCAGTAATTAAACAGATGTGACACTATATTGGTGTCCTTCTCACCTAGACAAAATTCCTACTGAAATGAATGTTTTTTCTAAGAAGGTTATACTTGTTATTTTACTTAAGTATATGGTTGCATAAGATAGTTTAAGCCAGTGTTTTAATCGTAGAACTAAACAGAGCCCCCTAACTGAGGAAAGCAGTTTAGAAGGTAATTACCCAGCATATGGCTCAGTGTTTTGTCAAGCCCAAGGTTAGCCTGCAGCAGAATAAGACTGAGCAGCCTGTAGAGCAGGTATTTAGAGAGTTTATTGTATTCAAACACATCTTTATCTAGCCCTTCTGTCTCTGTCTCTGTAATCACAAGGGAAGCGCCGTGTGACACACTGCAAAGGTAGGCTTCACTTCCAAAACCTCATAGCTCTCGAAGCAAAATGGCTCTGGTGGGATAAAAGCTCGATGTATATACAGCTCGATGTATATGTAGCTGTTTTCTAACTTGTGCGCATTTTGCAATGTTAAAACTTTTCTAGTTCTTTTGAGTGAAACAAAAATGTTATATACCATTTATTATATGATCTACTGAATTATAACCCTCAGGTGCACTTTAATAATAATAACGGGTTATAATTTACATTCCTGTGGACTTATTCCTAAGAATTGAATTAGAAAAAAAATGTTGAGAGAGCTATATGGCAACACGTGGATGTTCACTGTGTTTGAAATGGCATTCTGCACTATTGCTGAAATTCGTATAGAATTTGCCTCTTTGTTGGCTGTTTTGCTGTTAGCCTAACATGACCATAGAAGCCTTTGTTTTTCCCTTGCTTTTTCTTACTGAGTAGATTGTAGATTTTTCTGAATGTTAAATAAACAGACCTAGGCCTCCAACTAATTTCTAGTTGCTTTTTGCTCAGTGTCATAAAGCAGAGTTACATTTGGTAAACATACCCTATTGGCATCTAAAGCTTTAGTTAAGTTGTAGTGTAAATATGCACTTTTTTGATGCATGTTTATATCTGTGATCTAATCACAGATTTATCTGCATTTTAGAGATAGTTGTATCCTAACAGTTTTTTTACTAATCAGCATCTTTCAGTTTTGCAATAAATGTGAATTTCACGAAGCAAAAAATGTTTGTTTTCAAGGCAAAGTCTTTTAGAGAGTCTCTACCTCTGTGTATTCTTTGTACAAATTTATACCTGCAATCAGTGGTGGTCTCCTTTGCAGATCCCACTGGCATTGATGTGCCTTCTTATTTCAGTTCATTTACTGTTAATTTATGCAACAACAATATCAAATTTACAAAACTGCAGATGTAAAAGATACATTTGTCTAAAAGTTTCACTGTTGGTCTGTCTTTGTAGTTTGATGATTGTCTGTCTTTACATCTATATCTTTACATTTAGAACTCTACTGTCTTATAAACTTACTTAAGAAAAGTATGAAGAAAAGGATGGAGATTGGTTGTGTAAATAATGTATTTGGATTAGGAATTAGTAGAGATGGAATTAATATTATCAAAAATTAGAAATAAATACCCAATATGACTTCTATGCCTGACCTAATCAGCCTGAGTTTCTCTTTATTAGTTAGGAGACACACACACATTCTGAAGGCATAATTTATATACTTGTTATGATATACTTGGTATAGTTTACTGTACAGGTTAGTATATATGTGCTGTTTCCTAGTCCTGTGTGACTAGGTCAAATGCTCCCACTGTAGATGGCTACATGCAAGTTTTATGAGTCCTGTAAGCTTCAGGTCAGAAAAGCAGCTCAGTGAATTAAACTTTGGTTCGTTCACAGCTTTTGATAAGTACAGCCAGTAGCTGTCATTGCTGAAAATCTGTTGACTTCCAGTGCACCAGCATCAGCAGTACTGGCATGTGTTTGAAGCTCATTAAATAGATGCTGCATGCGCATACAAATAGTGCTGTAATGCTTTGCTATTTAATGCTCTGCCCTCTATTTTATTTTCCAATACAGATCTATTGAAGTAAATTTTTAAAAACAATTCCAATATTGTATCATTTTAACGGGCATCTTGAAGTTCCAACCTTCTGTCACCATTATTTCATCATTATTATCCCTTCTTTTTAGCATTAAGTTTTCTGTTGCTTTCATTTTATGTATGCATTCTGTAAACAAAACTAGAGAGACCTAGCTGTAACTTTACTGTGACAGATCAGATAGATCTGTTTCCCATATGACTTAGTATAAAGGCAAAATACACATCCAGTCAGGTAATACAGCATAGCTATGATGATTATTTGTTCAATCAATGATTTTTATTAATTTAGTCAAGATTTGTAGCATATGCATATTTCCAATTAAAATAAAGCCTTAGCTTTCAAATTAAGAAGAATAGTGGTATATTTGTAATGATACTTAACAATTCATAGCATAATATAACACTCCTAAATTGTATAATTTTTTTTCATTTACATGATTTTTGTTACTTTTGCCCTTCCATTTCCTCTGTGCCCACGATTATTCTGTCTAGTAACTCTACAGATGTCACTGACTCCAAAACTGCTTGATTCGCATGTGAACAAGGCTGAACCCCTTGATCTGCCGATGGAGCAGCAAGAGCCAGCACGTTCTGAATCTGGACAAACTTCATCAGAAGTTCACAGGACACCCACTTTGGCCTTGCCACTTCCCAAAAGTCCTAGTCAGACCTTCATGGCATTTCCCAGATCTCCTAGTTTTATAAGCCCCATGAAGTCCCCAAGTCAGTACTTCCAGATCTGTTATTAATCTCTGCTTCTCTCCCCCAAAGATATTTCTTACCAGTTCAACACATTACTTTTAGTATTTTCTTCTAGAAATGTTTACTTCTGTCAGCCAATTGAGTTTTTGTAGCTTCTCTCCTGTATGTCATTTTCCTTTCTTTTAATGTGCTGTCAATGTTGTCATTCCTTTTTTAATGTTTAGTAATTCTTAAAGCACATATCTTTTCTGCATGTACATCAGCATGATTCCTCTTACTAATCTTACTAATTGTTTGTGTTCCTTATTTCGAATGTATCTCTAACACTGTATCAAGTGTAAAGCATATCTTTACACTGGGATGCAAAGAATGCGACTGAGTGTTGGAAAATAACTTAGATGCTGATGCTCAACTGTAAACATTGATTAAAAAATAAAATTAATTTTAAGTGGCATTTCTGCGTTAATTGTAATCTTTGATGTATTCCCCTCCATTTTTAATATTTAAAAACTGTAATATTGTAACGGTTTCCAAAAAAAAATTTTTGATTTCAGACCTTTCTGTTTTATAGTTCTTCATGACATTGTTTAGTTCTAATTCTGCTCCTCAGAATATTTAGAGGAAGAAGGGACTTTGTATGTTTTAAAAAAATTCTGCTTAGTGATTATGATTTAGGAAAAAAAGAACCCGCTAAATTTCTAAGTTCGATTTTGCATGTCATTCTGTAGTTGTAATGCACCAAACTGTTATGTGGGAAGGGATGGAGGAGCACTGGAATTCTCCCCTGATGGCTTTTTTGTGTAACATTAAACATTTCTGACCTTTTGTAGAGGAAGGATACGTAAAAATGTTTCTTCGTGGACGTCCTGTTACCATGTACATGCCCAAAGAGCAAGTGGAATCTTACAATTTGGAAGCAAAAGTAGAACTACCAGCCAAGAGGCTTAAACTGGAATGGGTGTATCCTTTCTGTGCTGGAGGACTACTGGAAATCAATCATTCCTTAATGATTTGGGTTAAATAACTTTTCGAGCTAAAGTATAGCAGGATTAAGGTCATAGGGTTCATTTAATTGGTGAAGTGACATTCCATTGAAAATGGGTGTTAATTTCTTGAGGCTGCTGTTCTTCACCTTGTAAAGTACAAGGTGGCAGCTTAAGAAAGATTTTGCTTAAATGTTGCCTGAAGGTTAAGTCTGAAGCGTGCTAATTAGCCAAAGATTAAACTAGGCATATCATAAGAATGTAGTGAGCTGGGATTATAAATTATAGTATGCATAAGACAAGCTCAGGTTTTTTTCTGATTCTTAGCAGTAATTTATCATTTTAAACTGTTTTATAAATGTACACCGTTGTCCTTAAGAGGATGGTACATTCAACTTCAGCATATGAATAAGCCCTGAATTGAGTAGCACTGTGCAACTGATACTTGCTTAGCCATAAAATTTATACAATATCATATATAAAATAATATTTGAATTTATATCTTAAGGGGGCTTACATACCATAAATACCAAACAAGCAGATTTTTCCATGACTCCTATGAGTGGACATAATTGCAGAAATCTAACTTAAAAGAAATCAGTGTTTCATTACATACAAAAGTTTTCATATTTCACCTTTAAGTATAATGATAAAATATATTCTTTTTTGAAAAAAATGACATTTCACTTTTGTATAATTTTATTATATATAATAGATTATTCAAGATAAAATATAAACACAACAAGATCTGAGTCTATTTGTAATATCCATTATCTTTAGAGAGATGATGTCTTCATAAGGTTTTCTGTTTTAAGAAAAAGACTTTTTTGGTCACAAACAGTGAAAATAGGAAATTACTTTGTCTTCATAAAAAAAAGACAGACTGCATACAGTCTTTTTCAACGTTGTATAAATAGAACTGCATGTGGTTTCAGAATATTCAGAGAGTTTCCAGAAGTCCCTTTGTATTCACAAGAGATTAATGACAGATTTAGTAACCATTCTTATTATTCCTATTGCAGCTGAGCCTGTAGGTTCTATCCCATTCTGCTGGAACTGCATAGATAATGCATGCACAAATAAGTGAAGATGAGTTAAAAAGACAAAAAATCCATAAAATTAATAAAACAGGTGAGATTAGAGTAGTAAATGCTGCTTGCAGGATTTTACTATCTAATTGTTGTACAAATTCTCACCATTTATCACAACAGAATTGAGTGATGTCTTTTGCAGCTGTAAGGAGCTCCTTGCTTGGGGGCCTAAGGATGATACAGGAGAAAGTGTTAGAAAGCTTGCTGAAACAACAGAACACCCAACCATGAAACAAAGCACAATGTCATTGGCAGCATGTAGGTGGAACTTGACATCAATATTTCAGACTATTATAAGAAATTATAATTAGGGTAGGTCATGATTTCAGTCTCATTAGTTTCTCACTTAAGCTTATTTAAATGACTGAATATTTGCCAGATGGACTATTATTTTTAGTTTGAATATTCATATGTCCTTCTAGGTGTGTGTCTGTATACCTAGCAGAATCCTATCTATTAAGGTTGTCTATGAATAGAAGAGGTGTGAATTAATAAAATGATCTAACTAACCCTAAATGGTTATTCTAAACGGTTATTGAGGAGGTAGTTTTTTCCAAAAATACTGTACTAGCTTCTTCAGTTTCTAATTTATTTGCAGTTAAATCCAATAATGATACCCATACTTAATATTTATAGCAATGACTAGATATATGGAAGGTTTAAAAAAATAATTAAAAATAATTTTTAAAAAAGAAGGAGAAGGTAATGTCCACTTTACAGGCTAACAAGGAGAAGAAAAGCTGTGAGCAGGAGCATAAGTTAATTTAAGAAGAAAGACAAAGACAGCAGAAAACCAAGCAGTATTGCAGGCGTTCATTCCAGTTGAGTTGGAGAAGCTGCACTGTTTGATTGGAGGGTAACAGAACTGGAATAGGAAAAACATCTTTGTAGCAGACAAATGAGTCTAGCTGTGGGAGTACAGCCAGAAATGCTCTATAATGTAAGAATGGGGATAGGGAAATAAGATACTGGAGGTGGCATGGACAGATGGAACGGAAAGCAGACGATGATGAGAAACAGAAGGAAGTAAATCTAATGGGTATAGATTTCAGGGCATACCAGAACCATAAAGGGGAATTACAGTCACATTAGCAGCTGTCTGGGTAAGCTGAAAAAGGTTCACACCTTTGATATATTATCATATATATTAGGACGTGAAGAAACAAAAGTGCTGAGTGATGAAATGTGAGGGGGGCTGGAGCAGAGGTGGAAAATCCAAGTGGAAAATCCAAGTGAGAAATCAGCACTAGGGACATCAGGGCAGGAGCAGTGGCCTGCCCAGATCCATTTGAGAGCAACTCACTTGGCAAGCGGGAGGTTTGAAACAAAAACTGCAGGCCAAATGAAAAGAAAAGGTCAAGGTAACATTCCCTGAAGTGCCAGCTCACCAAATCCAAGTCAAGCCACCAAATCCGAGTGTGGGAAACAGTGAGGAGAAGGAGGGATCAACCCCAGGAGTTTTCATCTGAGAAAAAAGGCTGATAGAAAGAAATTGAGTGTTTGACAACAGCACTCATGTGAACGGTTGAATGCAGCATTGTTCCCCACAGGAAGAATAATAAAGAAAGGAGATTTTCCCTAAAGAATGTAATCTTTCCCATTTAATGGCTATTTTTGTGCACTAAGATTTGTTCCTTGTGAACGTCTGTGTAATGTTCTTCACTTTTTTTAGAAGTTCAATTGCTTACACTAACTTCAGCTCCTGGTTCACTGTAAGTTTGATTATACGTTGTTGAACTAGGGAAATATTATGTTGGCTTCCGTAATGGTATCTGGCCTTAGGGAGAAAAATAAATTTAGACAAATAAAGCATCGTACAGCAATCTAGAGTACTAACACCAACCATCACAAACAGATTCAAATTGATAGTGAATTCTTTGTAATTGAAGATATTGATTGTTTCAGTGTCATCACATTTTAGTATCTCAAACTTGAAGAAACTTTGGCTGAGATGTTTCAGTTTATGAGACTAAAAGCTCTGAGTTCACACTTTGATAATTGGGTATGCAGCACTATTTCTATTGCATTTATAAGAAAAAATCAGCAAGATGTTTCTTGTAAAATAGGAATTTAAGTAGGATAACTATTGACCTTATTACTTCAACAACATTAACAGGACTATTTTAGTTTGAATGGCTTATCATTGACCATACAGAATAGTGCACAAGTATCTTGTTTAGATCATGTAATTGGGGTTTCATTATCTGTCCAGTTTCTCCATATTGACTGCATTAGAATGCACTTCTGTTTTGCCAAGATTCTGCTAATGCTGTTTCTTTCTGTTCCCATAAAAAAAAAGAAAGCCAAAATAGTTGTAGTCCCTAATGACTCTTCAGAAGAATAAAACTACAAAATTTGGCTGAATTAATATTCAGTCTAAATGAGATTATTATTCCAGTCATTTCATTGAATTAATTTTAGATTCATGTTGGTATGACTAGCATCAGAATCTGGGCCACTGCCTTTTAAATACTACAAAAATAAATTGAAATGGATGATGTAACTCTTTTATGGTTTTTATCCATCTGGCTGGTCATGTCCACTTTAATGAAATCAATCAACCTGCACACAGGATAATGCAATCAATCCTCATGTAATGCAGGGAGATGTGCTGAATGACTTATTAGTGTTTCTATCAAGTCTAATTTTTTATTTTTATTAGTCTAGTAGTGTAAATACTAAATACACCTGGGACAAAATTAGTATTGCCTTAGTCTGGTATTTAGCAAATTCTAGAGGATGCTAAAGGATGCTGAAGCAAGTTCTAGAGGATGCTAAAGTATGTCTGCAAATTCCCATATTCTTTGCTATGGATTTTTTGTAGGATATGTAGGTTTTAAAGTCTGCAAAGTGCTTCAGCTCTCTACTGTAGTAAGGGAAAGAGTTCTGAAGGTTGTCAAGTAATAAAGCTGTGATCAAGCCAAGAGATGCAGACCACAAGGACAGAGAATCCTTTCTTTATTTTCCTTGTTTTCAACATTCTTCATTGGTAGATAATGTTATTGCAGCTTGACCAACACACTAGCTATGGATATAGGGGTCGGGACTGTCGCAGCAATCTCTATCTCCTGCCGACGGGCGAGACCGTGTATTTCATCGCGTCTGTAGTTGTGTTATTCAATGTCGAAGAGCAACTTCAGAGACATTACACTGGTCATAATGATGATGTGAAGTGGTAAGTCATCTAACAACCATTCTTTTTTTCTTCATAAAAGAGTATTTGAGATAGATCCACTCATTTTCATTACTCTTCTTTTAGGATGATTGAACATTATCTTCTTCTTTAGAATCTTCTCCTTCCCATTTTTAAGTAGAGTTGAATTATTGCCCCTCACCAGGGCCTGGGTGCCCAGTACAGTTGCTTTAGGTGCAACCTAACCAGCAAAATAGTTTTAATCTCACCTTTGGTCTTCCTGGTAGTCTTCAGGCATGCTGACATCATGGCAGATAGCCCATAAACTAGACTTGGTTTGTCTGCTGCCATGCACACATGCCAGACTGGGCTTCAAAGTGATTTAAGTGTGTTGAAGCTCTGAGGTTACTAGATACCAGCAAATACCAGAAATACTAAACTGAAATCTAAATAAGCATATGGTTTATCTCGATGGTATCACTGCTTGCACAGTGTAGCTCAAAAAGAGCACCTGGATTATCTGATGGGCCCTAATGTATGAAATGAATTTGATATCTCTTCTTTAGATTAGGCATTATGAAACACCCATTGTCCCTTAAAGCCAAAAATAGGCCTGATAACCAAATCTGCTTGAACTGTGAGCATGTTTCATAAATTGAATTATTTGTATAATCTGATTGTTTTACAAGGAGATTTTTACTTTGGACCTGTTCCATCTCATTTCCTTCTTTCAAATTTTCTTTCTCTAGATATTTCAAAGCTTTCAGGTTTATTGGAAAGAGAATACCTTTCTGGTTTGTAAAGCTAAATGAATTATTGCCACAGTTCATTTTGTAGGGTACTCGGCCTCTAGAACTGCATGCAAAGCAGATGCAGTGAAAAAAGAATTCGGAGGATTTTAGGATGAAAACAGACTGTACTCCAGACTTTATTATAAATTTTAGGTTGCTTTTCTTAGAGGCATCAGTTAACATTGATCACAGTTTTTAAAACCTCAGTGTTAGTTTTAGAATTAAAATTCCTAATTTCTGTATCCTTTCTTAATAAAGGACTTTTTTTACCTTTTGAAAAGCATTAGAGGAAGTTGGTATCTCCCTATAAAAGTCACTGAATATCTGGTCATTCAGTCTGAAGAACATTGTTAGTGTGGATACATCTCTTTGCTCTGGGGGACTGTCACTAGACAGCTCTGATGGGACTGACCAGATCTCTGCAGCCTCTGATTAGAGATACTGAAGTTTGATAACTTGCTCGACCCAAAACCTCCTTGTACAGTGCACTCCTTTAAACCTAGGTGAGGTGAATCCCACACGAGTGAGACTGGGGCTTGTTTGATACATGCGTTGAGGTATTAGGACAAGTAAATTACTGCCTCCTTCATAAGGGAAGAAAAGTTTTTTGAATACAAGAGCATGACAATTGTTTTGTCAGTTCTGTTTTTATATTGTTAAGAAGTTTACACGTATGCTGTGTGCTTCATATGACTAATATAGGGCTATTTATTACAAGCTCAACTAATAGCTTGTTTAAATAGATAGTCAATAGCTTTAAGTTTGGCCTCTTCTTTTCTTTTTTAGCCTGGCTGTTCATCCTGATAGGATCACTATAGCAACAGGTCAAGTTGCAGGGACATCCAAGGATGGGAAAGTAAGTGGCTGCTTTGCTGATGTATAGTTGTTTATATTTCATAAGAATATGTTATTAAGAAGATACATGCTATATTCTTTTCCTGTTGTAGTTAAATTGCTCTTACATTTTTGGACTGAGCAGAAGCAAAACTTAATTTGAGAGTTCCTATTGCCCACTATCACAGTTACCCAGTTCCATTATCCAGACTGGTCGATGGTTTCTGGTTCCATGACTTAGACAGACTGAAGGTAAATTTGGAGCTGGTCTCTGAGAGGCATGGAGGGATAAGGCTGCAAAGGAGATCTGAGAGGGCAGAGGGATCTTCAGAAAAGGAAGACATTAAATTGTACAGTATACAACTTCATTTCTCATCACAGCTACCAAAACCAAACTACAAAGAATGGGTTTGGGTTGTTTGCTGAAAAAAAAAATAAACTTTTACTCTTGCCATCATCTAGGCAAGAATATTTTTCTCTCTATTGCCACCTGTATCATTGTAAGCTTAGCTGTAAGCTAGGACTTATTTGAACAGAGTAAGATGAACATTACTCCAAAGAGCTAACAAAAGGGAAAAAGAATGGGAAAAAGCAGAGGCAGTAAAAACCATGAGGAAAATGTTACTCAGAAGAGCATGCAGCTGTTGTCACAACCAAACTATTGCAAGCTTTCTGGCAGATGCTGAAGAAGAATTTTGGGATAAAAACTGGGTTGTCGATATGCTGACTACTTCAAGTGTTGTAATTTAACCCCAGTCAGCAATGAAGTACCACACAGCCACTCATCCCCCCCCCACACCACTCAGTGGGATGGGGGGGAGGGTTGGAAAAAGGATAAACCCTGTGGTTTGAAATAAGAACAGTTGTTATTTTTGTTATTATTCTTATTAAATTTTAATTAAATAATAGTAACAACAATAAAGACAACAAAAAGAGAGAAATAAGACCCAAGAAAGAGAAATTATGTACAATACAATCACTCATCACCCACTGACTGATGGCCAGCTCATCCCCCAGCAACAATTGGCCTCTCCTGGCCAACTCCCCAGTTTAAGTACTGGGCATGATATACTGTGGTATGGAATATCCCTTTGGCCAGTTCAGATCAGCTGTCTGAGCCGTGCTCCCTCCTGGTTCCATGTGCTGCTCCTCACTGTCAGAGCATGGGAAACTGAAAAGTCCTTGACTTAGCATAAGCACTGCGCAGCAACAGCCAAAACATCTGTGTTACCCACATCATTCTCATCCAAAACACAGCACTGCACCAGCCACGCGAAAGAAAATTAACTCTATCCCAGTCAAAACGAGGACAGTGAAAAAATAATGAAATCCCAGTTATGCAATATAAGTTTTATATAAAGATAACTTAGCGGAGTAACATAAACTATTAATTTTTATTATGTGTTGGAGCTTTTCTTTACCTACCATTGTATTTATGAAATAAAACCCAAAAGTTTGATGCTTGAGAGGAATGTGATGTATAGGTATATAAAAGCCACTTATATAATTGAGGTACTGTTGTAGCCTTGGGGCTTTTTTATATATGTTTATTTATGTTAAATGACAATTTCACTGCTTGTGAGCAGGAAAGACTCCACCAGCTTTCCGGGGCTGCCCCCTGGTGTCTGTGGGGGGCATCGCGGGGCTCCCAGAGCCAAAGGCTGAGCGAGGGGAGGGATGGAGGGAGGGGGGGACCACGGAGCTTTCACAGGGAGTTGATCCGGGGCCATGATGTATATCTGGAATTTTATTTACAAAAAGCAATCTCGTTCTGATTACAGTTGTAAAGAAGAGTTTGAACATACAGTTCTTTTCCCCAGCCATTTTTATGTTGTTAAAATGAATTAGATTTTAGAAATTCCTAAGCTTCTTTTCACACTTTTACCTTTTATGTTTACCAGAGTTATTTCAGTTGGTACAGTTTAAACTGTTCCTGGGCCTACCAGTAAATACCATGTCACAAAGTCATCAACAATTTTCACTTCATGACGAGTATCTCATTGGCCATGAACTTCAGTGAACTAACTGACATCAGTGAGACCTGAAGTGCTGTGCACTCTGGGTAGTCAGTCCCAGATATTGGTCCTAGGTACAGTAATCAGCAAACCATTTGTAGTGTATCTATGCTTACATGGATGACTCTAGAGAAGTTCTGATAATTTTCATACCTTGAATTGTGATAATTTTTTTTCAGATGCATTCTCTTTTTTTAGAACCTGATGGGGTTTTTTGCCATCATTGTTTCAGCTGATTTTTTCTGTGTGTGTTTTATAGCAATTGCCACCACACGTGCGTGTCTGGGATTCTGTAACTCTGAATACACTGCATGTCATCGGAATGGGGTTTTTTGACCGAGCTGTCACTTGCATTGCTTTTTCTAAATCTGTAAGTAAAGTAAATGAGTAGTCACATTAAGACTGTTTGCTGGAAGGATCTTTGAAATCTTTCAAATTTAGGTGACCAAAATAAAACTTCCAAGCTGTCTCTTCTCTCAGGTTCCTCTTTAGAGAAGGAAAGGTTGCAGCCCACTTGTTTCCAGCAGTTTAGGTTGCTATTAAGGTTAGCAATACCTCAGCAGTCGCGGAGATTTACCATATGCTTAAAATAAACTGCAATTAATTTCTTCAGCAGTTGCAAAAATACTTGTGTTCTTGAAATTTCAGCATCCCTACTTTTCTTGAATCATCCTATTCTGTTTCTCCCTACATAAGAAATTTACTCTCTCTGCACCTTTTAACCCTCTCACTGTGTCTAAAGTGATTGATAAAAGACTTTTAAAAAATGGGGGCTCCTATAGGAGAATCAAAATCTTTTGCTAAAAGCAGCAAAGGCATATGGATAAAAGATTATAAAAAGTAAAATCCTGTTGTTTGCTTTCTGGCATCATCGTTTGAACTGTAATCTATCAGAGAGATAAAGAAAATATTTATGTGCTGATATAGGCAGCATTTCAGTCCCATATAAAAACTTGAGTCTGTGACCTGACACTTGCAAGCTTCAAAGCCCCCCGTGTACAACAGAATCTGTAAGCAGTGTATGTGGTGGTGTCTGGTTATCTTGACAGCATTTTTAAATAGGAAAGGACTACCTGGTGTATTCCCTAGCCAAAATTTACTTCAGTGAAAGTTTCTACAAAGAATTGAAATCCATTGATAACTATGTTTATAGAAAGTACAAAAGAGAGGGGTGTATTGGGAGAACTAGTTAAGAAAACAAAGGTGAAAGCTAACAAAGTTCAACATCACCTTTGAAGGATAAAAAGGAGTAGCAAGCAAATGCTCTGTAAATACCCCCCTGGAGGGAAATAGGTGCATAATAACAGAGGAGCACTACTGGCATTTGCCAGATGAAATCGAGTGTTTAATACGTTTACTTAGTGATTTCTGTCATGGCTTGGCCTGTCCTGAGCATCACTTCCCATTCTGTAGCAGTACTTCTCTCACTTTAGATAGCCCTCTCTTCAGGTTTCTTAGTCCTGTCTCTGCCCCACCTCGTGGGTTGCCTTGGCACAGTTGCTTTTGTAGTTGTGTCTGGCATGTGTATTGTGGGCCTGAATCATCAGGGTAACAACCAAGCAACCTCATATATAAAAAGAGACATCAGAAAAAATGGGTACCAGCAGGAGAAGGTCTAGGAAACATGATGCATGAAGAAAGAATGAAGGAATTAGGGTAATTAAGATTAGAAAGAGTGATAAACATCAGAAATATAAAAAAGACACGTGTCAGGAATAAGTTGTTTTCTAATTCCTTATAATGTTCTCTGATTTTGATCCGTTATACCAATATGAAGAATAAAATTGTTTCCTGTGTTAACAGACATCTGAGAAGAAGTAATTGGTTTTAATTGCAAAGAAAGAAATCCAGTATAATTATCAGGGAAAGCTTTCTTAATAAAATAGATAATGATGTGTAGTTTGCTTTTGGAATTTCCACTACTGAATATTTGTAAAGAGATACCTACCACATTCCTGACATTTGTCTGCAGTTTGCAAGAGTTCCTCTTCTAGGTCCCTTTTTTACCCTTGTTTTTCAATGGCCCTATAAAATATTATCTTTTATGGAGATCTAACTACAACAGTTAAAGTGTAAATACGTAAGTATTTCATTATTTTGTATGTGTATTTATATGTTCCTCATGTTGTTTGGGTGATGCATTAATATTTCCCATGTTTTGCCTCAGAACGGAGGAAGCAGCCTGTGCTCTGTGGATGACTCCAACGACCATGTGCTTTCAGTGTGGGACTGGCAGAAAGAAGAAAAGCTGGCAGATGTCAAGGTGTTGCAATAAGCTATTTTGTACTACTTGCTTGTATGTAGATCTGGTTTCTTGTAATAAAATGTTTTTCTGTACTTAACTTTCTGTGCCTTTTTAACGTTTTCACTGTATAAAAGGGAAGGAACATGAAGAACGGGAGTATTTTCTCTCTGTTGAGATTATCCTGATAGTTTTGGATTTTTTAAAATTTTGCTATTGTTGTCATTCTAGAATTGATTAGAAAATTCTAGGCAGCAATGATAGGAGCATGTGCAGGAAAAATGTCCTGAACTAATATTTTGTGTAGAATGTCTCATTATCTGACATGGTTTTAAAGAATACATTTTTATACTAACTTATAAAGACATAAAATCTTTTGACTACAAAGTATTCCAGACTATGTTAGTAAATTAATAGCTCAAATTTTTTTTATATGAAAAGTATCAGTTTATCTAACTAGAGAACCATGTAATATTGTTTTCTTTCCTTTGCATTTTAGATTTTGATACAATGTTTTTCTTTTTCCTTCCAAGTGCTCTAATGAGGCTGTATTTGCTGCAGATTTTCACCCTACTGATACAAATATAATAGTTACTTGTGGAAAATCACACCTTTATTTTTGGACACTAGAAGGGAATTCCCTCATTAAAAAGCAAGGATTATTTGAGGTAAAATAAAATATTTCTCTAATTTTATGGTTATAGTAATGATACAGTCATACAGAACTAAGGTTTAATAAGGTTTGAGTAAATCAAAACAAGTGATCATTATTAAACTTGAAATGTTGCAAAAGCTCAGGTGGCATTCATGGTGTGGCACAGAGAACATTTCCATGGGTTAAACTTCAACTTCCACACTGAAATTTTGAAATGCAATTACCGTATTGTTCCTTGTATTCTTTTTCCTATATTCTCTTTGCCACATGCCTGCACCCTGTGCAAAATAAAATTACCTTAAAACTCTCTATGATTATCTCAGGTTAAAAGAAAAAAACCAAAAACAGAGAGAGTGATGGAGGAGATTTTTATTTTGTCAGAGGAAAGACCCCATAAAAGTACATCTGTATGAATTTTCTTCCCTTCTCCTCTGTTCTGCTCAGACACATGCACATATGTCATTCAAATACAGATTGAGCTGACCACTATTTGGTAAATATCATTTTCATTTCAAGGTTTTGATTTGGTTTTGTTCTTGAATATAGGCTAAGATGTACAGCAGTTGCATGCACAACTGAGGGATGTTTGCAGTGACTGCAGGTAACTCCAGTCACTGCTAGTTAACTGCTTGTGGAGTTGTGGCTCCCAAGGATAGTGAGAACAACTATTTGCAATGTCAGTTAATATACTTTGTGTGAAATCAGGAGGAAATGCTGAGAGAATGCACTTACATTTTGTTACATTTTATTTCTCATGCATTTTTAATAGATTTTTCTCTTTGTTCTGGCTCTGTTGGTCTTGATGATTTTTGGAGGTGGAAAAGGGTAGTGGCCCTAGTTGAGAAGCTCTTAGTTTAAAGGGAGAAAGAAGTCATACACATAGGTTGTCAACAAGGAATGTATAATGTTCTTAGAAGCTACCAGTGATTTCTTTGTTCCCTTATACATTTAATTGTTTTGTTGCTGTCAGTGTCTTAAATGCAGGGGTTTCATTACTGAACATTGGGCCTCTTTCAAGAGATGATTCCTTAATTCTTACAGTATGGACAAACCCTCTAGTAATATTTTTTTCTCCTAGAAACTTTGGAGTTAAAAACTATAATAATAAAGCTTGTTTGAAACTTTGGCCATTTCTAAATACTCATAGTCTTTGACATTCTGCAGTAGTTGGGGGGTTTGGTTTATCTGAGAGCATTCCTGGTCAAGTGTTAAATGTTGGCAGGCCTTGTCACTCGCTCTGTCCCCAGCTTGCAATTAAAGGGTGCAGGATTGGGCCACAAACCTCTGCTGATGCATCTTCTGCTCTTGCACAGATTATTCTGTTTAGACTGTAGGAATGTGTTTAACTCTTGTAGATATTTAAGTAATAATAGAGCTGTATAAGACTAAACTAAATTATCCAAATGCATAAAGTTAAAATCCATGGGTTGTGTGTTGCTGTGATTGTATATTTTTCATAACCATGCAGAAACAAGAGAAGCCAAAGTTTGTCCTGTGTGTGACCTTTTCTGAAAATGGTGATACTATTACAGGAGACTCAAGTGGAAACATTTTGGTTTGGGGGAAAGGTAAGATAATATTTCACTATTAACTTCAATCTTAGTATTAAAGACTGTGTGTAGACTTGAGTGTAGAGCTTCATTTTAAGAAGAATAAATTTTGTTTTATCTTGAGCTCTTTCCCAAGACCAATCCAGCAGATTATGCCTGGATTCTTTTCTACAAAAAGCTAAAGAATATCTATACCTAACTGCTAGAGCACAAAATTCTATCAAATGTGTTCCCTATGGTCAAATACTGAATCACAGAGCTATGCCAGCATGTGGGGCTTTTACTGATGTAAGAGATGGCAAGAAAAGTTCTTTACTTAATCATTGGGATAGAAAGAAACATTGTTAATGTAATTGATGATCTCCAGTCTCCTATACTGGCCCTCTCTACTGTTTGCAGAAATGCCTATTGACAGACACTTTTAAAAAGACAACAAATAGCAGTGTTTGTTATCCCAGGAAGTCAAGCTAAAATGTATTCATATCTAATTGAATTCCTCAGCTTTATTTCAGAAGAAAGATGGATAGGAAGAACCTCTTAAAAAGCATTTTCTAGTAAGAAGAGACCTTTTTTTAGGCAGCAGAAGGCAATGCCTGCCGAAGGACAAACAGCAGCAACATCCTAAACGTTTACTTAGTGCCTGAGATGCCATGCATAGGAATAAGAAGAATCCCTTAAAGGAGGCCTTATTAGTAAAGGAAGAAGGGATGTGCATGACAGCTTTCTCTTATTTACTCAGTATTTTCTCCTAAGATACTACTCAAAGGGATAAGATCCCGAAAACGACACGGTGAATCAGTTACCCACTTGAGCCTTACTGAGCTGTTTTTGTAGATTTCTTTTTCAGTCAAGGACTGTCAGCTAATTATCTCCTTGACCACTACACTGCTGTTGAAGACAGGGATATGGACTTGGCTTCTCATTTTTTTCCCTTTCCTTTATCCTATGGTAATTTAAAGCAAGGCACTTCAACACTTTTCCTTCTAAACTGACTTTAGAAATTGCATAGTCTCATGTCCCTGTTCTTCACTGTTATTTTGGACTGCCAACAGACAAGGGACACAGGGGCAGTGCACTGCTCAGGGGCCAGTTTGCCGTGATGCTGGTAGACTAATTTCTGCCTTGACTACAAGCAGCCTCTTCTGCCCTTTCTCCCAGAAATAAAAAGGAATTCTCAGTGTGCTCAAGATCTCCTCGACTTCTGCCAGCTCTTTAGGGTTGGACAAAAATGTTTTTCTTGTTTTTCTATCAGTACAGTGTACTTTCTATATCTTCACTACTTTTGACTCAGAGCTCTATGTGCAAGAGAGGGCTGCTTCCACCAGGTCAAAGTACCCTTAGCAAAAACTTCTCTTAATAGAAGCCAGTTGTACCTGACACATTATATCCATAGACATGGATGAAGGAAAAGGAAATTGTTTTTTCCTGACTTGCATCAGCCCCTCACTTGTGCTAAACATCAAGTTAGCCAAGCTTTGATGCAAGGTGCACATTTCAGTGATAGAATCACTAGTAATCATTTATTTGCGCTTCATAATATTGATGATTCACCAAATTAGAGATACTTAATCTAATGTTGTGGGTTTTAAAGGTGTTGAGTCTAAGAGCTACTTGAACAAGCCAAGTTTATCAATAGAGAAGTATAGGCTCCTCTGGAGACTGATCAGCACATTCTGCCAGATATACAAGGACCTCTAGCTTAGTCAGATTTTGGTACTAGTTCAGGATCTGGAGGCTGTGCATTATCTTTGGAGGATAAAAGTGACTGGGTTATGGTTTCTTTGCTGATAAGGTGTGTAGTGCTACTGCAGATCAAATGTGATGTCAAATTATTTTGCTTAAACCCCCATGAAAGTTTTAAATGAACCTATTTTACTTTGTCCTTGACCTGGACTGAGTATGTATACTCTTCATTTTTGAGATGGGAGGAATATATTGTAAGATGTACTAATTTAGCCTCTTCTTTGGGTCTGTGTGTTTTGGTTCAGCATTCCATGCCCACTCTTATCATTGTTTAGATGCAATCCTTGACAGATAGTAGAGAAATGGAGAAAAAAATGGGGGGTAAAGGAGCTATTAAGCTGAGTGCTTTAGTAGTAATGTCTTTTTTCTTCTATTCAGGTACCAACAGAATAAGCCATGCAGTTCAAGGAGCACACGAGGGTGGAATATTTGCACTGTGTATGCTGCGAGATGGCACATTGGTATCAGGAGGTGGAAAAGACCGAAAGCTGATATCTTGGAATGGAAATTACCAAAAAATTCACAAAACTGAGGTGATATCACCTATCTTGAAATTACTCTGCTACTTAAAATTAAATTCTGTTGTCCTCTGAGCAGCTTTCTTAATCATTTTTTTTCCTTATGGATGTGTATTCTGTGGGAAAGCAAATCAATGGTAAAATACAATGTTATCATATGCTGAGTTGGAAGGTACCCATCAGGATCATCGAGTACAGCTCCTGGCCCTGCACAGGACACCTCAAGTCATTCCTCAGGTCCTCAGGTCATTCCTGTGATTCCCTATTCATTAACATAGTATTTCCTTTCTAAGTTCTATGGTAACTGGAAAACAAATATTGTGTTCATGTCTTTCTATATTATTTCTTCCTTTCTTTGCATTTAATAATGTGGGGTAATGTTTAACTTCAGAGTATTACAGTATTGAATGGTTTTGTACTTTCTTCTTTCCCAAAATGATCTGAGGATTTTTTGAGGGTTTTAATACTTGAAGTTTTTCATTAATTTCTTGGTTGATGTTGTTGTTTTTGAATATGATTTAAACAAAATTTGAAAACTAATCTAGTTGCTATGTAGGAACTTAAAAGATTAAAGCAGAATTTGTTTGGACAGAACTACAATGACTGTTTACATGCTGAATGTAAGAGAAGAATCACCATAAAACTCTGAGGAAGGGCTTCAACTCTACTATATAATATTAAGTAATGATATTAAATGTTGCAAATACATATGCAACTGGAATGGCATGTCTGTTTTTGTAATTCAGTTTTTAACACAGCACAAGGTACATGCTTGTTGTGCTGTTTCTAACTGTGTTGTCCTTCTTTTTCTCTTATTTGTTGGTATTCCTTGTTATTTTACATCTTCCTTTGGACTTTATTTTGGAGATTTGCACTGGTTCTTTCAGAACCTAGGCTTCAATTAAAGAAATATTCATTGCAAGAAAATGCTCTGAGTAGAAATGTTTAGTGTGATATCATAGCTACAATTAAATACTATTGAATTAACACAGCATGAAGGAACCTTTTGTGTTTCTTGAAATACTTGGTTTTTCTGAGTATTCTGTAGATAAGGATGTCTTTTCTTGCAGTGTTATAGAAGTTACTGAGTTGATGCAAATTGTTATAAAGGTTTGCAAGACAGGCACATGTATTAATTAGTTTCATTTCTTCTCTGTGTAATAGTTATTAAAAACACATTTGCTAGGCCATGTGTCTTTAAAAATGGCAATACTTGACAAATTGTCTGACTTATCTACCCTTTTGTCTGTTATGACCACAGATTCCAGAGCAGTTTGGTCCAATAAGAACAGTAGCAGAGGGAAAAGGGGACGTTGTATTAATAGGAACAACCAGAAACTTTGTGCTACAGGGCACACTGTCAGGAGATTTTTTCCCAATTACCCAGGTAAGCTGTGTTTCCTTACAAGAACACTTCTAAGTGTGTAAGAGCAGTAAAGATACTGCTTAAAGTTAAGTTTCATAAATATGCATCTATTTGATGTATTATACAAGTACTTTTGGCAATAAGAACCGTTATCAATATTTATCTACCTAGAGCTAACATATTTTTGGAAATGTTTTAATATGTAGTTTGGTCATTTTAATACTGTTTAAACATGTTTAGTTTTGGTGGCCTGTCCTTCTTGTCAAAAAACATCTCTGCTTGTGTAGGGTCACACCGATGAGCTTTGGGGACTTGCAGTCCATTCCTCTAAGCCTCAGTTTTTCACATGTGGACATGACAAACACATTACGCTCTGGGATGCAACCACTCACCATCCTATCTGGAACAAGATTATAGAGGTATAAATTTATTAAATACAGCTCTCCTGTTATAGAAATTCTCTAGTCATTTTGTTTTTTCTTAGGATTATTGATTAAAAATATTTTAAAATACTAACCTTGAGGGAAAAAATCTTTTCATGTTAACCTATTTTTGTCATAAAGATCAGTGTAAAAGCTTTTTAATGTAGCTGTTCTGAGTACAAGTTAGATTAAATGCACTGTCTGAACGTCTGATTTATTCAATGAAATATCTTAGCATTTGCTATGAAATTATACTTTAAAAAATTAGGAGATTTTCCTTTCTGGAATGCTGTAGTGTTTTAGAAACTGTGCATACAAATCCTGGGTCTCAACAATTCTCTAAAATTTTCTTTAGAGTTAGTAATTCTTTTAAATTAGTCACTTGCTTATAATTAATGAGGATATCCTTTCCACCTAGCCTCTAGGACTAGTAATCACCAATCACTAAAAATGTCAACAGGTTTACTAAAACAGCTACAATGTGATACTGTTTTAAAATACAGAAAATTAAGGACACAAGCATTTCCATGAGATAGATCACTAAACTGGGTTTTTTGCTTACATTTTAAAATTATGTTTTAATGGTATCAGAAAAAAAAAGCACTATTTCTATTGCTTTTGTCTGCTATAACTTGAAGAGTTCTGGACCTCATTCTTCACAACTGGACAAGTATTAGAAAATGCTTATCTTGTTTTTTAGGCATATTTTATTTAGTCGTGTTTAAATTGCAAGAAAAAAACTAGAATTTTACAAAGTAAAATGTTTTAAGCTTGCATATCAAAATAAGAAACCCAGTTTATACCCTTAATCCTCCACTGAGCTTGGCAGGTGCTGGAAAAAGGTGTTGGTGTGTGTAGGAGTTAGGCTTTACCCCTCCTGCAAAGTGCCACGTACCTCTGTTGGATAAGGGACTTGCTTGTCCTTAAGACTGTAGGTAAACTGCAGCTTTGATGCTTAATTCTGAGGTCAGCTCTAGTTTAAGAAGTTATTTTTATCTCTTACTTCTTTGTGATTTGTTGAGAAGCTGCCATTGCTAATATTGTTGTTACGAAATCACTTGTCAAGTTATTTTTAGATAGTAAAGAAAAGGAAACAGTGGCCTTGTATAGAAGGAAAAGAAGTTAATTGGATAGTATTTCAATTAGTTAAAAATGCTTTTTACCCCTCAAGTTTATATTGAGAGAGAAAAAACAACCCCAAAAAATCAACAAGAGAGTTTTACTATGTTCCAGAGGCAGATAATTGAATTGTATTTTTATTATAACTTGGACTGGTAAAAAGGTGTGCTTCTTTCTGAAACATTTTAGGATCCAGCACAGTCTTCAGGTTTTCATCCTTCAGCATCTGTCGTTGCAGTAGGGACGCTGACTGGAAGGTAAGATGTGCAGAGCTACACCTTGGGCACCAAAAAACACTGATTTTTCCAGCTCACGTCCAAGTTCATGTTCTGGCTTTGCAGATGTATGCATGACGTATCTTCATTCCCCATTGATTTCTACTGGATGTCACAGTGAAATTTATTTGCATTGCCTTAGTGCCTAGAAACCCTAGGCTTGGGCTAGCACCCTGTGTTTGCTGAGTGTTGCATGAACAAGGAGATGGTTTGTGCTCTGGGGGAGTGACAGTGTAAGATCAGCGGGAGCAGGACATTTAGAGAGGGCAGGAAGTCTAGGTTAGCTGTGAGACCAGGCATGGGAGCTGCTGTCACCATACAAGTGACCTAAATGTTAAATCTTTGTGTCCACTGGGACAAAGGAGAGGCTTAGGGAGTCTAAGATAGTGGTTTAACTTTGCAGATGTGGAGAGATTTCCTCCGAGGCCTTTAGGGCTGCATGGAGGAAATCACATAGAAGAATTTTGTGTGTCGGAAAATGTACCAAGTGGTTCGTGATCCCTAATGCAGTGACAACCAGAGGCTTTAAAAAAATTTGGTGAATGTTCCACTGTGCTAGACATAGTGTAAAAATGCACATTAAGAGGCTTGTTCTGTGTGAAGAGTGAGGGGTAAACAAGGCAAAGGAAACTGAGGTGCAGGAGAGCATTTTGCACAGGAGGCTGAGCCCGTGGTCACAGCAGTGGCAGCTGCTGGGTTTATGTGTGGTTGTCTCTCAGAGGAGGGACTGCCTTCACCTAACTTCATCCTCTCCTTTAATGTCACTTGAGGGCAGACTTGGCTGTTAGTACTGAAAACAGTTCCAGTTCACTGAGAACATATAGGAAGCTTGTAGGTTATGAGGCAAGCTTATTTCAGATTGTATTTCAGTCCTAAATAAAGGACTTACTTTTGTTACTGAATGTACTTTATTTACTAAATACAGTAAAACAAAAGGAGAAGCTTTGAGAGGAATCTTTTCTTTGTCTTTAGTAATCTGAGGCAAGTACTGAAATGCAAATTTTATCTTTGTCCTTTCTACGTGATTCCACAAACTAATTTTTGGTTCAGTAAAATTAATTAATTAAATTAAACTACCAAAAAAATAATAAATTAATTCACTTTAAAATAAATTAATTCATCTCCTTCTTCTATCAGAAGACAAAAGTCCTGATGCTTGCTTGTGTTTTACCTTGCTCTAGGATTTAATGCAGGCATCAATTTAAAACATCAGCGTAGCATAGAGGAAGGTCATTAAAGGAGAAGGGACATCACAAGCAATGCTTACTTTATTCTTATGCATGGCATATTAAAACACACTAACATCTGAAGATTGATATTGGGGTCAATGCCTGATCATTTTTATGGTTAAAAAAGATGTGAAAGAAACTATAGTTGTGTTAAAGTAAAAATAGACCAAACTGAGTAGCAGTTGCTGTTTTTCTCTTCTTGGTATAAAACTTATGCTATTTTGACAGACGAAAAGTTGGTCAAGATTACAGTAGATTTAAGTTCCTTATGGAATGATTTATTGGCCTCTTTCTGTGTTTACAACAGGTGGTTTGTGTTTGACACAGAAACAAAAGACTTGGTCACTGTACACACAGATGGAAACGAACAGCTGTCTGTAATGCGTTACTCACCAGGTTTGAGAGCATTTATTTACTGGGGAAAAAAAAAAGGTGTTGAACATTTTTATTAAGTTAGGGGTTGGTTTGTTTTAAAATAATTCCCTGCTTGCCATACCGAAGTTGAAAATAAGTGTGCCATGAAACATTGGCAGGACTTTATGGGTGGTATCTAAAGCTCTGGTTTTCTTTTCCCTCCCTCCCCAACACATTCAATATGGTTTCACTGTGCAGCAGGGAAAAAAACCCCAAAAAACTTAACTCTGCAGGTTGTTGCAATCGGGTTAGCCCTAAATGGACTATAGCTGCTTCCAGAAATGTTATGTGTTTTTAACAGTAATATTTGTTTGTATAAAATTGCTGTTTTGTTGTCTTGAAAGATCCATCAATATGCAACTGGAAGATTAAAAATGGAATTTAATTTTTTCATTTTAACAGTTCCTCTTGTCTGTGACATACAAACTTTTAAAAATTAGCCTAAGTTCTTTCTTACAGGAATAATTGCAGTTCACTTTTGTGTTTATAGATGGAAACTTCTTGGCAATAGGTTCCCATGACAACTGTATTTATATATATGGTGTAAGTGAAAATGGAAGAAAATACACTAGAATTGGCAAATGTTCAGTAAGTAATGTTTTTTCTCCTGGTTCAGTATTAACACCGGAAGTATATTTTGTAGCGCTGTATTAATACTGTCACATTGAGACACACTGTTAGTGCAGTTAATACAATATTTTTCCTCTTTGTAGGGTCATTCCAGCTTCATTACTCATCTGGATTGGTCTGTTAATTCACAGTATCTCGTGTCTAATTCAGGAGATTATGAAATCTTATACTGTGAGTAAGAATTATATTTAGTCCTTTTGTGCAAAGTTCAGGCAGTCTAACACTGATTTAAAATTTAAATGAGACCATATAACTGCCAAGATCAACCATATGTTTTAATTCATCTGGTGTAATCAGAAATCTATACAATTTGAGAATGAAAAATGTTGTTATGTGGGGTTTCTTTCTTTTGTAGGGATCCCCTCTGCTTGTAAACAAGTTGTGAGTGTTGAAACAACTAGAGATATAGAATGGGCCACTTACACCTGTACTTTAGGATTCCATGTTTTTGGTAAGTATATTTCCTCTTACAAGTTCTTACCATTCTTCTTATTAACAAACACTTGGAATGCCAACTTTTGCTTATGAAACATGACTATTCATAATTCAGGGAAAAATACAGAACTTCTGTTATGCCATTTTTATTACAATCTGTCTTCTTCTTTCAATCCAGAAAGACTCTGATTTAATATTCTTGCTAGCTTCAAGTACAAATATCAAATTATAACGCAAGTGGGAGATAAGGCAAAAATCACACACTGCCCTTTCTGTCACAGTAGAGCAGCTTCTCGTAATTTTTAATTTAAAGTACCAGTCCTGTGAAATTGTCGTGTATTTAGGCAGTTACTGGGTTGTATCCCCTTACCAGAACTGGTTTCATTTGCTCTAGTTTCTGTGCAAACACAAAATGGATGGTAGTCTCCCTCATTAAGAACTTATCGTGTATTATGATACAATCTGTAGCTATTAAATTGAGTGAAAGGAATCAAAAAAGAAAAGCATAAGAAAATCAAATGGTTTGTTTCCATGGGACTTCTCTTTTGCCAGCTTTGAAAGATCCATTTTCCCCAGTGTAGTCTGAAGCTTTGTATTCATTCTACAAAGTGTGCAGAACTAGACAGATGGTTACAAACATTGAGTACAAGAAGCTTCAGATTCTTGAGTCCACAAGAGAAAACAGGAAGCCATGGTAAAAGTTCAGAGAAGTGTCTGGTTTAGTATAAGTGGTAAACAAGGAAGATTTGCACCCATGTTTCAAGTAGAATAGATGCAGTGATGTGTTTGATGGCAGCCAGAAAGGACACGTTTTCAGTTCCTGAAGATGCTATGGCAGTAGCAGTATGCTGGAAAAACACATTCTAATTTTCTATCATTTAACTGACAAGCAGTTCTTGGGTATCACTTGGATATCACAGCATGCAGATTTAGTAAAAGCAGGAAATCCTGGAAGATTGGCTGCGTGTTGACACAATGTATGTTTCATGTAAGGGATGGAGGCTGTTACGGAACTATTACTGTTTCTGGGGTTTGAGTACACCTGACACATAGTTACAGAGCTACAATGTCTTTGCATTTAGCATCACAGGTTCAGATACTCTGAGATGCTAAATACTTTATGTGAGGAGTCCTTAGCTAAATACTTTATGTGAGGAGTCCTTACTTGTTAATTCAGATTCATGCAAAATACAGTGCTGTTAGAATCTGGGGCTGCTTTTGGTGCATAGAAAGTCAGAGGAGAGAGGCATGTCACACCTGAGAGGGATTTTCCCCATGCCTTACAACAGATCAGCTTTTGGAGCCAGACCATGGGACAAAATAATCTACTGAGCAGGGAGGAGTGATGACACTGCTAAAGCTGAAGTGTTACAAAACCCAACGTTTTTTAATATTTCTTTAATAAAGGACTTACTACAATTTGATTACAAACCCAGTTAGTGCCTACTGCTCTCAGTAGGGAAGGAGTAGTTTGGAAAGTTGAAATAAGTCAGATAGTTTCAAAGTATCTGAGTGTGATGAACTCTGTTGTATCTGTAAAAAAAAATGGTTAATGTCAACTTGAGACCATTAGTACTTATTTTCAGCACCTCACAGAGAACAGGCAGAGTACTGAAAAACTGGAGAATGAATGCAATATCTGCAGGATCATATATCTACCTTCAGAGCCCATATGGAGAGGCTAAAGTGGAAAGTGAGTGGCTAGAATAATAAATTGAAGAAGCACATAGATTACGAGTTGGAAACCAGTCCGTTTTTATTGGAAGTCAATCAGTACTTTGGGGCCTCAGAGCAGCCAGTTAGAACAGTCTTCACATGCTTGCTGGGATTGCCCCACTGGACACAGAAGCAGCAATCACAGCATCCAGGATGTGAGGCTTCTAGTATATTGATTTTTCAGTAGCTACTGACTGACTGAAACTAGGGATATTTTCTGCCTCTGGTAGAACCACATAAAAATCACAACCTATGCATAGCACCCACAGATCAGCATAAACCAATGCAGGGGGAAAAGGAACACTGGTCCGTTGAACACCTGTCTTTGAGCATGGGGACAGATTAGTCAGTCTGGAAGTGTTTAGAGATGATTCAACTGAAAGTCAATAGCATGTAAAGAAGTGAGCTTGAGGGAGAATATTTTAGTGATATAAACACCTAAATGAGAAGGAGCAAAGGCTTTAAAACGCTTACTAATCTATAAGCTCTTTCAAGAGCCATGTGCTGCTGGATAAACAAGCAAGGTATCAGTTCATAGCACATGCCCAGTTTTGAAAAAAAATAGTGTTTGAGGTGAAGGAGAGGAATAGAAGAAATCTAAGATACTGTACAAAGCCTGACAACACTGCAAGCAAAGCAGAGCTCAGACTGGTTGGGTTCAAAACTGACTAGAAAACTGTAAATTGAATATTATGTTTGTTTGAACATATTTATTAATAGCATACGTGATAAATCAGCATGTAAAGTTTGTAGGTGGTGTAAAGCTGCAGGATTAGCAAGTTGTCTTGAGAAATAGAGGAGTGGTATGAAAACAGGAAGCAATTCAATAGAGCCAAACAGGAGGCTCCACAATAGAATGGCAGAACCCAGTTGTACAAATGCAGAACAGATGAGAGCAGATCTGCACAGAAACATCAGATTACTCTTGCATACAAACTGAACATGAGTCAACAGCATTATGCTGTTGTAGGAAAGGCAGATACATTAGTGGGATGTGTAATGAAAAGGATGCCATGCGAAATGTGAAGCAATCATCCATTTATCAGTATCTGCTTCAGTCACAGCTGGAATGGCTGCTTCTGGTTTTTGCACATTGGATCAACAGATAATGTGCTGACTAGCAAGAATAATTAATTATCCATCAAAATATTGTTCTGGGAGAAGAGATGTAATGAATGAATTTTAGAGAAGAGGAGGAAAAAATAGTATGGCATCAGTCTTCAAATGAGAGAAAGGAAATGGTCTCTTTTATGTGTCTGCAGAGGATGGGGAAAAATAAGGACTATGTTTTCAGCAAGGGGGATTCAATTTGCATATTCATAAAAACTGATAGTGAGGAACTGGGATAAATTTTGAAAGAACCGAAAGATTCAAAGAAAACCCCTGCTATTATCCTTTCCCCATTTCAAAATGGCAGTCTTGTTCCTTTAACCATTTCCTTCAGGGGTTACTTCCAGCTTGTCGTGGTGACCTCTTGGGAAGATTCCTGCCTCTTTTCAGCTAGCATTTGATATCCATACAGCCTCCTTTTTGTCAAAGTAGATACTTAAAACAGCTTTTCTGTGTCTCTTTGTTCTGCATAGTCATAATTCCACGAGTAGCAATTACCGTGTTTCTTTGCAGCTTCCATTTCTTTGGGCCTCTTTTACTATCCCTGATCTAGCAACGAGGTGTTTCCATACACGCAGTCTACAAATCAGACTTTATATTTTATTTACAGCAATTTGTAATTCCTTAAAAAGACACGGAATCACCTGCTCGTAGTGAATTGCTGTGCAATGATACAAAGGCTGTATTTGGGAAGAATCACAGTGATTGAAGGATAACTGTTCTCGTGGTGTGTGGCAAATGCCCTCTGTGGTGTTAAAAGTATCCTGAAGAAGGAGGAACTGAGTGTGCCTGCCCTGCCTGCAGGCACGGGAGTTCTTAGGGGAGTAGCAACTCTCTCACCCTGACCTGCAGCAGCACCAGAGGAGGAGCGTGCACTCGAGTGGGCAGGGCTGCAGGGGCACACTGCAGAGGACAGGTGTGACATAGGGACAGGCACTGAAAATCACAGCACCAAGACAAGGCAGGGGGTTTGCCAAGTCATCGTGGCAGAACACGCATTATGACTGAAGATGACAGTGGTCTCTGTAAGCTTGGTGCCCTTTATGTTGAGTTGGGATTAGATAAAATCTAAATTAGAAAATCATAACATAAAGAAAAAAGCCCACAGTACTGCATACAAAATCCTGAAATTTCAATAACTGGGTGGATTTTAGTAAAATTGCAATTTATTACAGGCAAGTATTCAGAGGCTTTAAAGATGTGGTGCACAGATTTGGTCTTTGCACTGCTGACCTTACAGGTTAATTTTAGAACACCACTTCATGCAAGAACAGCAAAGAGTACACAGTATGTGGGGAAGGAAGAGAAGTACTTACAGTAGAACAAAAGCATTTAAAAACTTTATAGTATGTTCTTCAGTTTCTTTTCAAGGGATCTTTTAATTAATAAATAATAATTTGAACTATATAATGTCTTGTTTCGTAGGTTTTAGACTTTAGTAATATGAAGAAAGTACTTTTGGATCATGCTCTAGTCTAAAAAATACCCATGTAATGTGAAAAAAGTGTGTTAACTCATACATGAGCAGAAGGGAAGATAAAAGCAGTAACTGTTACTTTTCCACATAACCATATGAAAATTCTTTCAGGCTCAGACACATGACTGTAATTCAGCAGAATGCTTTTTCTCAGAGTAAGAAGCACTTTTCTGACTAGAGGGAATAAAGCATTTTTGAATGTGCTTGATTACCTCTTAGGATCTGGACTTTAGCTGGTACAGAAGTACACATTCTGACTCAGGTGCAGTTTTTTTTTTTTTTTGGTTTTTCTTTTCCTTAAACAAGCCATCCTTTATTAGTATTTTACCAGAAACTTAGGCTGTCACTTTTATTTCCATTATAAAACCCTTTAATTAGTCCCTCTGTGTTTCAGGTGTATGGCCTGAAGGTTCAGATGGTACAGATATCAACGCTGTCTGTCGATCACATGGGAGAAAACTGCTATCAACAGGAGATGACTTTGGCAAAGTACATCTCTTCTCATATCCATGCTCACAGTTTAGGGTAAGGTATTTCCCAAAAATTTACTCTTGTAGTTTGCACAAATGCATTAAATGTTGTTTTCCTATGAACAAAAAAAACCCCAGACACATCAAAACAGGAAGAATGGGAGTACTTATACATCTAAGGCATTTATTTAAGGTTGAATGAGACAGCAATTAAATTTAGAAGTTCATTTAATATTAAAATACTTCAGGAGAATGATGTGATGCCTTGGTTTCATTGTCATATGAATGTTCTAACAAGATGCTTTTATGACAGCTGCTATTCTCACTAATATGGTGTTTTCTAGGCTCCAAGCCATGTGTACGGTGGACATAGTAGTCATGTAACTAATGTAGATTTCCTCTGTGAAGACACCCATCTCATCTCCACAGGAGGAAAGGACACAAGTATTATGCAGTGGCGAGTCATTTAAAGGAAACATCAGCATGAACATACACAGTTGAGTCGACCATGCACAGAACTTATGTATAAACTGTATATTTAAAACTTAACAGTATGTTTGCAGTTTAGCCTGGTCACTGTGATTTTTGTTTAAAAAATTCTTACAAACCTCAGGAAAATTAAGCCCTGTGCTGGTTACCTTACTCAGTCTAGTATTTTTTTTTCATTGTGTCACACCTTAAGAATGAGCGTTCTCTGTTGTACAATATACAATGCAGTACAAGTTTAATATGAGAAATGTGGCTTGACAGTTTGCAATACAGTGGTATCAGCAGAATGTGACTATCTTAAATGTTTTCTATAAACACTGCTAAACTGGTCACAAAAATGCCTTTCAAAGATTGTATATATGTGCTTATTTGTTTCACTATCTACACTTTGTACTGTATATCTACTTATTTAGAAAATCTATGACAATGTCAAGGTACTGAACTGTTTCTGCTGGAGGCTGATGAATAGATACAAAAAGTACAAACTGCGATGTAAGATGCAAAAATTAGTGTTCTAGACCTGAAAACGTGAATGCTGGTGAATTTGCATTCTCTTGGGAACAGCACACCGTGGGTGTCACCCATGAGGAGTTGTGTTCCTTTTCCAGTTAATCAGCAGGCTTTGTCCCAGTTTGACCTGAATTTCTCAGCAGGGCTTACAGATGTCTGTGTGGTTCAGGTAGTCCATACGAGTTTAAATTAAAAATCTTTTTACTTGTATATGAACAATTTCTTTTTGAAAACAAAACAATAAAGCTTGGCCTCATCCCCATTATTGGTTCGTATATTTAACTAATATGTATATTAATCAGCATGATGCTATATTGTACATGTATAAGATTTTAGCAGTTCATAACAAATGGTAAGGCCATCTAGCTTTACTTTTTTATGCTTATGGATATTGTATATTTGTATTTTAAGACCAAGTAGACCAAGTCTAAAGATATCTTTTTAAGTGTACCATAAACCTGCAGAGGGTAAAGGAAGACTTGGAAGCCTACATGAAATATTAATGTGTAACTTCTGGCCCCTGTGTTTTGTGCATGGATGGGTATTTATAGTATGAAATAAGATTGTGTTTTGCAATGAAGTAACAGTGGAGGTGGTATAAAATGGTTAAGAAGGCCTTATCAATGTTGATTGTGACACAGATTGAAATGTATTGTTTACTATGAGGAATGTATCTGAAGAATTTTAAAAGAGGAGTTCTAAGTGGACTCAAAAACGGTAATATTAAAATTTTGCTTGTAACGGACAGTAAATGTTAATTCTCTGAACTCTAAAGCACTGGTTGTTTAGAGTGATTTAAATGAAATTGAATCAATAAATTTTGAAACTTTTTTATTACATCTCCAACCTCCTACACTGAAAGTGCAGGACACCAATAAACATGTATTAAAGTGAATTCTCAATGCATTCTTCCTGTTTAGTAAGGTATCTTCATTTAAACATGATATACTTATAGAAGAGACAGGCTTTTACTTAACAACACACATCTGTGATTTCTCAATTAGAGATGCATTTGAAAGCGTTTGTCAGTAAAATCTAGATTTTGGGGTACATAATTTCATGTGTGACCATGACCCTGGGGACATAATGACAATGCAATGGAGAGCGGAACTCCAGCTTTGCAGCAGGGAGGGATACACCACATGCTCTCACCTACAAACTGCCCTGGTCCTGCCTCCCAGTACACATCTCCTGTTTCTGGGTACTCAGCTGGTGGAATGTTGTTCCACTGCTCAGAGTTATGCTCACGGCAAGAGCTCCTGACAATTTCTGTGTTCGTAACTTGTCCTCAGGCAAGACCTTTGAAGGCCATGGTTTCAGGGTCACTTTTATCTGATGTTACCTGGCACTGTCACTGAAAGCAGAGGTCTTGATCCCAGCTGGTTACTCTGATCCCATACAGCAGCACAAGAGTTACTGTGGCCATAGGAAGAACCCAGCTGGGACACAACAACTGTTGCAGACAAAAACCGTGTTTCCTCAGTTTCCTCATCTGGTTTAGCTGTGCAGCTGTATGAGTGCATGTACTGAGTTTATACAGAGAAAGGAGCAATGTGGAAAAATAAATGGCCAGAGGAGCACTGGAACAACTTCTTTTAATATTGATGTCCATCTGCCTCTTCTTGAAGTGTGTGAAGCTAAGGCGTAATACTCTTACCCTTTCTAAGGTTAATCCAGTCATAAGAGTCCATAACACACAAGTGACAGGTTTTCATTGTGTTTGGGTGCTTGGTTATCCACAGTACCTTCCATTTGTTGATTTTTTTTTTTAATTTGCTTTTGCAAACGGGGTGCTTTCAGGTTTTCTGCTTTTCGAACTGTAGGTGATTTGTCATTACTTGCAGCAGAGAAAACAGGAGTTGCAAACTCCCTTTTCGTCCTTCTTGCATGGTGCTACTCTTGGGATATAGTAAAGTATTTGTGATCCCTTTCTTCATTTTAAACTGTTATCCTTTAGAAGAAATAGATGAGGAATACTGCAAGTTCATCCCTAGGGTTACTGATCAAAGGGGATTTTCAACAATCCCATCCCATCTGTGCCTCTGCTGCTCCTCTGTTTTTAACTTCTGCTGTTAAATGTGTCTTTGTTCCTCTATGAAAACCTGATAAATGTATTAGCTGAACTGGCAAGTGGTGGGTAATGTCTTAAGCCAAACATCCGTTTGATGACTGTTAAAGTGATTCTCCTTTCTTTATCCAGGAAACTCTACACAATTTTGCCATTGTTGTAGTTAATCTTCAGCTCTCCTCTCTTCCATCCTTGTTCCTTTGTTCTTGCATTTATTTGTTTTCTCCTGAGTGTCTTCTTTTTCACTTTAAAAGAAAAAGAGAAGAAAATAAAATAAAGGAAAGAAGGAGTTATGCCCTAACTTTGCCTATTTTATTCTCTCAGAAACACCCGAATTCTTTACCTGGTACTCTGTCTGCAGCAGCTCTCTTTTCTTGCCCTACCAAGGAGCATAAGGCTGGTCTAAAGTCCATGGCTGAGGACACACCTGGGCTTCTGCTTCTGTCTCTTCCCTCCCCTCGTCCTGGCTGCAGCAGGTGCAGTGTTGCTCAAAGAAGAGACTCATCTCTTCATGTCTTTTGTGTATTGCTGTTGTCTACCACGCATTCAGATACTCCCCTTCAACTTCCTTTGGTTTCAATTCCCATTTCTTGCTTTTCCTCCCATCATTTCTAGCATTACTCTTCAGCTTCCAGGACTGCATCCATTACTGGCACGTGTTGCTGTCCTTATCTGCTCATAGAGCCAGTGGCCCTGACTACCTCTCTGATAGTTTTGGGGCTGTGTTCCTGGTTTCTTATTGTATCTCTGTTCACACTTCTTCTGTGACTTGCACTTAGGGATATCAGTGAGTGCATCTGCTTTTAGCCCTTTGTCCCTGCCCTCCCACCTCCTTGTGTGGGGACACTGAGGGGACCAGCACTGTCTCATTGTTTCTCGATTGTTTGTCTGTGGGCAGCCTGTAATTTGTATCATGTACTTAGATTTTGAAATATTTTTAGGGAAGGAATTTTCTTCTCTGTTCTATGGCATTTAGCGATGGGATTTTGGGATCCTATACTCACTCCAACAGTATGACTGTCATATTTGTCCAAAATTATGAGCATGTGTTTAGGTAATGCTTCTCTGTTAGGGTATTCGAAGTAATTAGCTACTAAAGTTGATAATATCTATTCTCCTAAGTCTTAAATTATTCAGAAAACAATACAAATGCTTTCAAAATACTTCTTTCTCCCTCTTTTATACACTTATAAAACAAACATAGACTCAATCTGGTTTTTAGGATCATCACCCATTTCCAAGTAGAGACTTTAATTTTTTTGTTTGCTTCTCCTGCCTGTCTTCATATATTTATTTTACTCAGAAAGGATGTATATTTGTATGATATCAGAACTACAGCCTTTTTCAACTTAATCCTGTATGTACTACTTTAATTATTTCCTGGAAGATGATTATTACATAAATATTTCTGATAGTGCAAGTTTTGACAGGTTGTTGAAACCTGAGAGGTGTTAACAATTTCCAACAGATGAGGTCTACAAAAACCAGTCACTATATTAAAAAAAAAAAAAAAAAAGCAAAGAAAGGAGATAAATGTAAAAGAAAATAGTTTTTGCAATGCTGGTGAATTAAAAAACCCTACAATTTCAAATTATTTTTAAAAATTCCTTGTAGAGCTAATAAATTTTGTTAAAATGGATTTTTTACTATTGTAATTAATATGGGGTTAGTTAATTCAAGGTCATATTTCCTATGTGAAATGTTTGGATGAATTTTATTCTTCAAAAGATTTAATATTAGAGGATATTATTTTCCTTCAAAAGTATTCATATGACAAGAACTTTCAAGGGCAAACAGCCCCATTTTGCAAGGGTTGGCATTTTTAGTTTCTTCTAGTTCTGCTCAGGGAAGCAGGCAGTCTTTTTCCTCTGTTTTCTACTGGAAATAGGGCTGTTGACAGATCACTCAATTGCATCCTCAAAAAATCCTACAGATGGCAGGGAAAATGTCACTTTAATTACTAGTGGAAAGAACAGACTTATGCAAAGCCTAAACTGAAATCTTTTTCTCCCATTGCTGGCCGGGATTCACAGCTGTGCTGGGGCAGTCTGAGCGCTGCCATGCAGCTCAAGCTGCAGCAGCCTGCCCTGCAGAAGAGATGCCCCAAGCCAGGGCACCTCCTCATCCAGAAGATGGGAGATGAGGAGCTGGCTCCTGGGGCGAAGGACAGAATCGCTCCCAGATGTCTGATCCTGGATGGAGGCTGCTGGCTGCTGGATGAGTGAGGACATCAGCAGTTCATGCTCTTGCTGGGAGAGATTTATGTTTCTCCTTAGTCATGAACTTCTGCAGCAATTTCATTTTTCTTAATGGAACTACTTTGCCCCCCTGAATTCATTAAATAATTGCAGAAGTGATAATTTGCATGGAGGTATCAATGGCAGTGCGGCCAAAGCTGCCATCTAGCTTGGAGTCCGACTGACCTTATTGGAGTCAGCAGTGATAACGATGGGCTAATCTTCAAAAGCCACTTCAGAGACCTTTGTCAATCAGGATGGTCCACAGCACTGTGGATCCCCCCATTTCCTGCCAAATGTGGAAGTATAAGAAGGGGCCTCCTTTCAACAGAGCCCGCCAGTGTCACCTGGCGCTGTAGGCACTTCTTTGGACCTTACATTTTGTTTGCATTGTTAGGAAAGCTCAATGTCTTGGACTCAAGTGGTTCCTTCCCACCAGCTTCACAGTCCCAATTTAGCACAGGTTTGATTTTACTATCTTTTGGCTGACTACAGGCTACACTAAATGAATTTAGACATTTCCGTTTGTTTGTAGCGGACATATCTGTCCTTAAAGGCTGCCTCTTTGGGTCTAGTCTGAGGTGCCGAGCTCAGAACCATGGGAATGGTGACCTGCTTTCTGGGTCTCCGTGCAACTGAATGGGTTTTTAGCATGAGCTTCTAAGAGATGAACATTTTTTAAATCTGCCCTTTGGAATTACCTAGAATAAGCATGTAGCCAGAGGGAAACAAATTCATCTGCTCTGTGGAGTCTGTCAGTGCTACACGAGCTACAGTTGCTCCAAATTCCAGGTTGTAGGATAAAGAAATCTCCTTCAGGCTGTTCAGTCATTATGGTTAGAAAGAAAAAATTAAAAAGCCTGGGTGAGTTCTGTAGCCACGTTAGATTATTGTAATTTGCATTGCCTTTCTTTGCCCTTGCACTGCAGAGATGTGCTGAAGGGGGAACAGTCTGCATGAGCCTGAAGAGAACTCCTCTCTACAAAGTCAATTGCCTGGCTGTTCCTTCTGGATTCAGTTTCTCATTAAGACAAATGTCAACACTTTAGGGTTCCTTCCTGCCTGCCCCGCTTCTCCTTTTCATCAGCTTTCATTGACCTTACAATATCAAATTTATGACATCAGTGTATAACCACAGGGAAAGTTATTACGCCAGAGGTTCAAGTGCTTTGGCCTCTTTACAGCACCTAAAAAGAGCAGAAGCTGAGCTCTGTCTGAGAGTCTCTGTCTACAGCTCGAACAGTTGGAGAGCAAGCTGACAGGAGGCTCAGCCGAAGTGAAAAGCCCTGTGGCATTTCCCGTATGTACAGCTCCTGCTCAGCAGAAAATCTGGCCACACGCGGTGCAGCAGCCCGGAGAGCCCCGGCTGCCTCTGACTTTGGGAGCACACCATCGCCTCTGTGCCGACATCCTTCCCGCTAGTGTTGGGTGAGAGGGAAAACCACCTCTGGCCTTGAACAGGTCCCCAGGGTCTGCCTGCAAGGCAGAGCTCCTCCCTGCTGCCTGGAAGTCTGCAGCTTCCTGCTTCAGCCTTCCTAGTGATTGTAAACCCTGCTCTCAGAAGGCATAACAGGAAAGATATAAGTGCCAGTGGGCTCCTTCCTTTCCAAGAGGAGGCACTGACCATCTCCCCAAGAGCAAACTCCCATCTTCACTGGAGGAAGTGTAATAAAGTAGAATTAAAGTATATCAGCAGTGTGTTTTTCCTACTTATTCTCTGCCCTTTTCTATATTACTTCTTTCCCCTCTTCACGATTTCCTCATTTTTTTCCTTTTCATGTAATTTCCTTTTCTCTTCTTTTCTTGTTAAAATAAAAATCCCAAACTCACATAATTCCTTCATTTTTCTGTAGTCTCAATTTTCCTATCCCCTTCAGCTCCTGCCATATGCTTCTGCTACTTGATTCTTTGTTCCACTCTCTTCTCATCCTTTCCTCCTCACCTGAGAACTGGATGAAGTGTTGCTAAGGAAATCCAGGTGGAGGCAGTGGGTAGTGTGCAGTCCCTCACCTCCAGTGCCTCACCACAGCTCCTTCGGGCTGCTACAACAAGCCCGAGATGGAGCCTTTGCCAAATGGTGCCAAAGATCGCAGGGATGTGGTGATGGGTGAAAACCAAACATCCGTGACCGGCCCTCTCTGAATTTTGGGAATCTTTGAATCTTGCTTTGCACCTGAATTTGGGAAACATGTTCTTTCTGCCCCAGTGAGGTCTCTGTGAAATTGTACAACTTCATCTTTGGCAAGAGTTCTGAGTCATGTTGCTGTCTGAGGAACAATTCTTTTTAGAAATAAAAGCATATATGTATTACTGGATGGGATATAATCGATTGATATAATGAATCCCTCTCAAGGGTGACTTTCACAAAGCTAAATCCTCCATGCTTAGGAAAAGCCTTCCAAAAATAAGTGTGAGAAACAAACTGTTGTGGACATTTGTTGTCCTTGAAAAGAGGTAGTTTTGTGGACAAGTCCACAGGAAAGTGCCAGAGTTTCAAGAGAAAGCTCCGAGCTGGACAAATTCAGTGGGGAAAATATGGCCACAAGACTCTTGCTGCACTAGCCTGGACATGGCATGGACTTTCTGAGAAAAACAGCTGGACGACCTTGGGCTCCTGATAGGAGGATGTTTACAGAGGATGTTGCCTCAGGCTGTGTGACTGTTTAAAGAGGGCATCCTCCTCCTTCTCCTCCTCCTCCTAACATGAAATCTCTGAAGTGACAAACAGAGCAGGCCCCAGGGCAGTTTTGCAACAGGACCCAGAGGCAAGGCAGCAGATCCATCAGGGTTTGCCATGTGGGAGGTCTCAGCTGCGAAAGATGCAGCCCTAGGGACAGCAGTTCTCTTGTGCTGGGCTGTGCAGGAGAATTTTCAGTTAGGGAGAGGTGCAATGGGGAGCAGGAAGACCAGTGAGGCCAGCAGGATGGAGACCACACTGATGGGTCAGGATTTCCCCTCGGGCAAAGAGCAGATGCATTGACAAGACTACAGCCAAAGATTATGTATTTGTTGATACAAATTATCAGCTTTAAGTCTCTAAGAAGACATACAGTTCTGATTGCAATATAATGTCAGATTTGTCCCAGCGAAAAAATTATTACATGGTCCAGTCATGTCTTTCTGACAGCAGTGATCTGGTGGTCAACCAATGAATGGTGATAAGGAAGCCTTGTGGATTCTGATACAAGAAAGATTTTTAACACTGTTCGATTTTTGTGCCTTTAGTGGCTAGCAAAACTGGCATCTGTCTTTTCTCTCTTGCTTCCTTCTGTAAAAATAAATAAAATGGCAAATATAATTGTCTAGTAACCTCACTGCATTTCTGCATCACTTCTCAACCACCTCATGGGTAATTAAACCTCCCAACCCTTTGCAAGGGTAGACATTGCACAAGTTTATAGCCAGTGAGGTGTTGCAGCTTGCCCAGAGACAGAGAGTACCTGTGCTCAGGAGGCAGTGCAGGTACAAAGCAGTGAGTGGCAGAAACCACCCCTGTCCTTACCTGGTGGTTTGCAGTCCCTCGTGAGCAGCTGCCAGGGCTGGATGTGTCAGTACTGGGGCATGTGGTGGCTATGGTTTCAGCTCTTTGTGCCCCTTTATGCTGTGCAGCCGACATGAACAGATAAAAGTCTTTGTAGAAGACATTTTTGCTTATTCTCATTTTACATCTCAGCCATAGTTTGATTTACATATATGTATTTGCCTGTTTGATTTGTGCCTGTATAAACCTATCTTAAGGAAATTATATTTTAAAGAAACAGACTATCAGTGAACTCACATATGCATTTTCTATTTTAATCAAGTTTTAAATTCTAGTATTACCATGAAACTCTCTAGTTTATGATAAGCATCCTCCCTGCCTTATGCTGTCTCCCGTATGTCCCATGTGCTGGTCAGTGACCCACACTTACAGGATTAGTCAGATGATAGTAATAAGAAAATAGGTTTTATTTTTGCTCATTAGTTCTTCATATTCTTACTACCTTCAGCAACCTCATCACAAATTATGTGGATGAGTTTCTCCAAGCCACTGTCACTTGGGGGAGACTGCATATCAGATCTGTGGCCTGACACAGTTGTTTCTTTATAAAAACAACATATATTGTGCCTCCTAGGAGATTTAGGATAATTGCTTATAAGAAAGGTCTATACATTTTGGGTTCAAACAAACAAGAAGGCCCCTTAGATATAAGGGAAGCAGCTTCTTTAGGAGACCCTCTCTGTCTGAATGAGCTTAGATTCATTGGTGGGGTCACCTGGGAAAAGGATGGAGCAGACCTGCTATGGGACAGGGAAAGCACAAGCTGGGATTTGTGCTTGTGAGGCACAGAACTGGTGGGGGTTCCCTCCCCCTGGCCCTTCAGTAACTCTGTCTCTAATTATTTTTTTAACATATTAATGATTATTGAAAACAGCAGTTATCAGATATATATTAGCTACCAAGAAACAAGCATGGCCTTGAATAAAAAGCATATACATTATTACTACCTTGGGTTTTGTTGCTGTCATATTATTGTTGTTGTTATTGTGGTATATTTTATTTGGTAGGGAGCCGCAGTGGACAGCAGCAAAGCTTGACAAGCCAGTGGTGAAATAGCTCTGTAGGGCATCAAATCTACGGGCTTGATTTTTGGAACATTTATTCTGGTGGCATAGGTTACTACTACAGTGAAAATAAGTGTTGTATTGACATGAGTATATAAACTTTTCAGAGAAATGGAAATAAAAATGGGAAGTATTTATATTGAAAATAGCCCCCACTGCTTTGTTCTGCATCTCCTGCACATTCTGTGCCACACCTGGTCCCCTCCCGTGCAGTCCCACAGTCTGCTCTGCACCATGGGCACGTTCCCCGGGGCCCTCGCACAACCTTACACCATAGGCACTGCCCAGAGCCCACCCTCCTACCCACACTGCCCACAGGCCAACCTCCCAGCCACACTGCCTGCACCTTCCCAAAACTGCCCCTGCACACAGAGACGGGGGCTACAGCTCCCTTGCCCTTCCTGGCACATGAGGGATGTGGTTCTCAGGGAGTGATGTGGGCAGTGTTAATTGGGGCACACGCACACACAGAGGGAGAGGGCCAGAAGCCTTTACTGTTCCAGACACCATGTGCACACACATGCCAGCTGCCTGGAAACCCACTGCTTGCTGTGGGATTACATGGTTGTTTGGGGGTTTTTGTGTCCAAACTGGGTGATGCAGAACTGGGGGAGATCAGTGGGAGATGATCCACGGAGTCAGTGTGAAGAGCTTTTACTCTTGAGAAATGGCAAACAAGTTATGGTGACCTATGGATGGAAGACCTGAAAAACTGCATAATTTTGTCCTGTATCATGGCAGATCCTTGAGGATATTCAAGTGATACCAATTTCAGCATAATCTTTTTTCTAATGCGTGGTGCATGGGAAGAGGTAAAGAGACATGAAGAGGGGCAAGGGAAGTTCCAGGCTCTGGATCATCACCCTGTGGTTTGGATTGCACAAGGGAATTGGCAGGAGGTCACTGGAAGGAGAAGGGCAGAGGGTTAGGGACGGACTGGGATGTGGAATGGGGAGGAGAGTTGGATGGGAGAAACACAGGATTGGGAGGCAGCCCAGGGTTCCCAGGGTGAGTGGTGGGAAGGTGGGTGTGGAGAAAGGATCAGGCTGAAAGCAGGGCAGGAGAGCTCGCAGGGACACTCGCTGAGACAAGTGGGAAAGGTGACGGAGGAGGAACCACAGCTGCCCTCCGGTATTAGCTGGCAATGCCATTTCTGTTCCTGCTTCCATCCACAACAGCACCGGTTCTGAACGCAGGTGTACAGGACCCCCACAGCACCGTGCAGAGGAGAGGTCTGCAACCGCGGCACTGCCCCGCTCCAGCCGGGAACGGCTCGGGGACGCGGCACGGCCAAGACCCCGGCACCTCCCACCGGCACCGGCCGAGGAGCCCGGCGGAGCCCGGAGCCGCCGCTCGGTGCCGCGCACGGTGCGCGGCCGCCCCGCGCCCCACCTGCTCCGGGCGGGGACCCGGGCAGGGCCGGGCAGGG
>VXAZ01003161.1:517019-699698 GCA_013399875.1 Gymnorhina tibicen
CTACCGCCCGGTCCCGGCCCCCGTCCCGGCCCCGGCCGCCGCCGCGCCCCGCCGGGAAGATGAGGTGAGTGCGGGCGGGCGTGGATGCGCCGAGCGCCGCGGGCAGGGCGCCCGCGGAGCCCCCGCCGGAGGGATGGGGGGACCTCGCGTCCCCCGCGGCGGTGTCACGCCGTGGGGGGTGGGGATTTCCTGTGCGAGCGAAAGGCGGAGGAAAGGTTAAGCAATGCGGCGCTTCCTAGTCCTTCACCGGATGGATAGTACGAGTGGGTGGTGACGTTTTTGGCATGTTTTACTGTCAGTGCCCAAGTCCATCTGACAGATTATCTCGCGGTTACAAAAGGCTGTAAGCGCCTGTGAAACAGTGCCGCGGTGTGCAGCCGGGATCTGCCCGGTGCTGCCGTGCCCTAATGCTGGGATGTGCCCGGTGCCGCGGTGCCCTGCGGCCGGGATGCACCCGTTCTGCCGGGCCGTGCAGCCGGGATCTGCCCGGTGCTGCCGTGTCCTTCAGCCAGGGATCCTGCCCTGTGCTGCCCTGCCCTGCTGCGGGGATCTGCCCGGTGCTGCCGGACCGTGCAGCCGGGATCTGCCCGGTGATGCCGGGCCCCGCAGCCGGGATCCGCCCGGTAGCGCCTGGCCGTGCAGCCCGGGGGGACGGCGAGACCTTCCTCGGGCGAAGGACCCCCGGGCGGGGAGAACGGTGTGGGAGGAAGGGAACGAGGAGTTCACCGGAGAAGCGGAGACGGGATATTTCTCAAGAGCATCCAGCATGGGCCGTGCCCGATCTCCCGGAGTCTCCCTCTCCTCAAGCAGCGGGTGCTACAACTCGTAGTTTTCCCGAGGTCAATTAGTCAGTTGTGAACAGGAAGGGCAAAAAAGCCCCACCAACCCAATTTCCTGGTGGAAGGAAGGAGGGGAAACGTTATTTGGTTTGGTTTATGCTCGTTCAAACCTCTCTCTTTCCTCATTTATTCGAGTTCCCTTGAGCTGTCAGTATCTCGGAGCAACCCAGCCCCTGATTCATCTTTAATACTAGTGAATTTTTCCACTTTATTATTATCTTTAGCAAAGTAAAACTGCTTTGGGAAACCGTAAAAATGGAAATAACAGTTTGAAGCCAGATATCCTTCGGTGGTGCCTGATTCGTGAATTGCAAGGTTGGCATTGCTCCTAGCAAGTACAGTGGGAGTCCAAAAAAGCCTTCGCCTGCATTTACAGTTACATTTACTCCTGGTGCTATCATGTGTGTTGAAGACTTGGAGCTGCATCGATTTTTTTAGCCATTTACATTACCATTAATTTTCCTCAGTTGCTTAAAATTGCATTCTTGGGGAGGGCCAAAAGCACACAAACCTGCTGTGTCGTGTCTGGTGGTCTTGTGTCTCTGGTCTCCATACGAAAGGTGTGTCTGCGTCTGTCTCACCTGCTCTGATCAGAATGTGAGTCAGAGACCTCCGGGGATAAGCCATCAAACACAACAGATGGTAGCGAAGTTTTGCCTTGCTCCCTCCTGCTCAGTTGGCAGCCCAGTTGGGAGAACTCTTGCCCTCTGAAGAAGGGTTGCTAGAGCTTTCCCCAGGAAGAAGGAAAGCTGACTTACCGACTCATAAGCACATCTTTCACCCCAAGGAGGCACCATGGGCAGATTGGAAGGCTGCAACGATTTTGCTTTTCTCCCTTTTGAAGATGTTCTGCTCCACATGAACTTCCACAGTTGGGGGTTACACTTTTTGTTGGAAGAGGGAACAGGGGAGAGAGATTCCCCCAAGACAGACTGTGAATTAGGATATCATAATGTACCCAAAGTAACCCCCACCAGGAGAGCTAGGGCACTCTCAGAGGAGGTCAGCCACAGGGTGTTTTGGAAGGCAAAAGCAGCTTAACTCCAGGAGAGGATCCAGAACTTCCCCATATCCTCACTTTTGACAATTATGGAGGGGGTGCTCGTCTGGGTTGGACCCCCCAGGCCGCCTCTGCTCTAGGTGAGGTGGCCAGAGCTGGTCTGTATGTGCTGCTGGGCGTGTCCTTGTGCAGCTGCCCTTTCCTGCTTTCCCCACTGACACTTTGCATCTGCAGGTGTATCACACTTCAAGTAGTCTTTTGTTATAAATACCACTTCTATAGTTAATGTACATTATTATTTTGTGAGGTTTTTTAAAATGAATTCCTGATTTTAAAGGCTTCCATTACTGATTCTTTTCCCTTGCATATACAGACATTACTGAATAGGTTGTACTTGTCAGTAAATATGTGTCTGTAAATCACCTAAACCCTTTTCCAATAACAATTCTTGTTTAATAAATACAGGCTGTATAATTCTAAAATACCCTGGCAGGCTATATAATCAGTTAATAAAAACCTCCTTGAAACGTTTGCTTAGCCATGTGTGTTTTATTTATATCACTTCTTGTGGTGAATAGATTACAGTGCTATTCTTTGCACTATGCATTTATGTGATGGTTTCCATTTTTTGATAATTCTTTATGTCTTCACTTCAAAGGTATGAAGTGTGTGAATAGTGGGTGCACCACACACCTCAGTAATAAAACAGATTATAATAGATGTTCTGTCTCAAAAGTGGATTAGGATCCCTGGGTGGAAAATGTTAAAGTGCAGAGGTGTTATTATTTCTTAGTATATAAAAATACTGCTTTAGTACAACAAATGTAGAGGTTATTTGACAGCAGATATTAATTTATTCTTGGAAGTAACAGAATTAGCTCATGTTTGGGAAAATGTCTATGAATATGGCTGTAGGTGAAAATAAAATTTTTATGTTCTGTCAAGAGAGGTGTAACCTGTCATTTCTTAGTCATACCTGTAGTTTATAAGGCATCTGTGTTTCAGGGGTCCCTATTCTTCAAAATAAAAACCAGATACAGCATTTTGGGTGTATCCCTGAAAAAATCCGTCTCTCTCTTTGCCATGGCTGTAGTGAGTGTACATTTTCTCTCTGTGCTGTGGTCTTGAGGCAGTGATGGGGGGAAGCCTCCCACTTTAAGCATTTAGATTTTTTCTGAACAGGACATACAGTGAATATCCAGAGAGGGAACCAGCCTCTAAACAGGATTATTCAGATTAAAACTATACCTCCTTACTCTTTTGTGGTAACACATGCTTTAATCCAAAGTAATGAGTTCAGCACAGAAGTTATGGGGGAAAACAGTGTCACTGAGCACCTTAATGTTTAGCTAAAGTCAAGCTTTTTGTTCTGATGTTTTTGTATAGCTACCAACAGGAAGTCAAAAAAAGCTGTCATATTTAGCTCTAATTTAAATGGATGGAGCAATACGTTGAGAAAAAAAGGACTGAATAATCATAGTACAAACTTGTCTTAATAACAGGAAGGTATATCCATCATTCTTCTTAACCCTTTGGTTTTCAGACAAAAGCAAGCAAAGTCTTTACATTTATACCAATAAACACAATGTATCGAGCATTTCAGTGTCCTCCACATTTTCTATTCATTAAGCAGTTCACGAGAAAACTCAAGAGTCTTGACAATTCTTTCCATTTGTGTGGAGGGTAACTGGAGTTGTATCTATGCAGTGTTATTTTCTACCTTTTCTCTATTTACCGTTTCCTTCTGTTTGCATCTGTAAAAAACTAGAGAGAACGTGATGTTTTTATTTATAATGTCATCAAAATTGGGGTTACCAACCTCACTGTTTATAGCTCAGTGTTTCCAGTAGAAAAGCAGGAGCACACCCTGAGATGGATAATAAAATCAGGTTGTCTATAAAATATCATTTAAACTTGTCACTTAGTAATTGATTTCTGAGCTGGAGCAATATGCCTATAATTTAGCTAATTTTTGTTTACTTTGAAGGCTCTGTCCTGCCATGTTCTGACTCCTGCCATGTGCGGTGGCATCATGGTGTGTGTGGTTGTGGTTTCCTGGGGTCAGTTGGGAGCTATCAGACCACCCTTCACAGCCCTGCCTTTGGATATGTTTAGGTCTGCAGCCTTTGAAGCTGAACCTGAGCTGTGCAGTTCTGCCAGTGTCTCTCGACAGGAAAACACCCAGCCCTTTGCCTGTCATGGTTTGGTCAGCAAAATCCCAAGTTTAGGTACTGTGCTGCTGACAGAAAACTGCTTTTGTTAGCTCAGCCTTGATCTTTAGAGGGCTAGGTAAGCTCTAGCTGCAGACAAACTTGTTGTCAGCAGATTTTGGACCTCCACTGAAGGGTGCACTGTGCTGGCCGTGGCCACGTAAAGGCAGCAGTGGTGTCTCACTGCGAACAGGCGACGCTGGGTTTCCATCAGCGTACCCTGACTGTCAGGCCGTGGAACAGGCAGGCCAGCTGTGACTCTTTCATACTGTTATTCTGTATATTTTTAACTTATTTTCCCCTCTCTAAAATAAAGCATAGACTCTGGACATCTTCTTCTGCATTCCCTCATTTTTTGGGTATTTTGTCTTGTATTTTTGTAGTGGTATAACCAAGCATTAAGGTAATCTTTCAAGTGTGCACAGGTCTGTTTAACTCAATGTTATGGGTTTGTGTGGTGTGTCCTTTCTGTCCGTTCCTGGGTCACTCAGGAACTTGGGTCACTCCTGTTAAACAAGAGACACCCTAGTGCAGAACAGCTCCCTTATAAGTGTGTCACAATTAAAGGTGTCTGTATAGTCTGTCTGCACTTGGCTGGGTACTTCTTTGGACAGTACACTACTTCTCTCTTTTGAAGTATTTTACTTTATGCGTTTGTATTTCTTGTAAGAAATCATCAAAATCTTTCCAAAGTGCAAACACAATTCCGTTTCAAATAATTTCCCGCTTCTTGCAAGTCAGCAGTTTTGTGATTTCTTTCCTTTTTCTTGCTATGTCATAGCTTTGCTCAGTTCTGAGCACTGTGTAAGGAGCAGTATGGAACCTTTTTAGAAAATACTTCTAAATCTGCTGCCAAAATGAAATGAATTATAACTAATTTTCAATCTTAATAATTACAGAATTGAAATAAATTAAGTTGAATGAGCTGCAGGTGTTCTTTATCTGAGAAGGTCATTATAAATATATCAGGGTTCTTTGCAGAATCAGAACCATAGTATCATCTCATCCACTCTTTATTTACGTTTAAAAAAATCTCACTGATGTTTTAGTATTGTCCTTCACTGCAGTAGGAAAGCAGCAAAAGCTGCCCCAGCTGTACATTGGTATTGCCCCCACATATTTTCTGTTTTCTTCACAGCCATTGCAGAACTCGAGGGATCCACAGCGCTTCCTTTCCTTTTTCTTTTTCTCAGCCTTGTGGCCTGGGCTCAGTTTCTCAGGAGCAGGGAGGAGAGGTGGAGTAACTGTGCCAGCGTTTCTTCGTCTCGGCCCATTGTTCACCCTCAGGCAGATTTCGCCTGCAGTCACCTACTCAAGACTTCCATTTCATCTGCTTTTTGACCTAATGTGCTGTAATGAGGGGAAACGACCGAAAACCACCACGGCACACTTGATGGGCACGCCAGTAAAGCCCTTGTCCCTTTCACAGTGCAACCCTGATGCCGTCCAGGGAGAAGACACCAGACCTCCAGACAGGCTGCCAGGAGGCCGCAAGTCACAACAGCACACAACCTTGCTTGGGTTAATCTACCTTGTTCCTGGCTAATTAGCCCACGTGAAGCTTTGCAGTGTAAGGGCAGGCTGCTTTCCAGTGACTGGGCTGGTGCAGACATCTCTGCCCTGAGCTGTAGGAACCTCATGGTTCGTCCGGCACGTTCTCTCGGTGACAGCTCCGGGTTCCTGGGTGGGCATGCACATCACCCAGTAACACTCAAAGTGTGTTTCAGTCTGGGTTGTGACCCTGTGAAACTGAAAACAGTTTAATTTCCACCCCCCATCCCCCACCCCCCCTATTTCTGGTGTATTTAGCACTGCAGAATGCTTCTTCCTGTGAGATTTTGCATTTTTGCATTGAGCAAATGCTTGGAATATTATTGACAGTCTTTCCAAAACTATTCATCATTTGAGAGCTGTAGAAGCCTTAAGGATATATATCTTTATTAATCAGAGGAGACAGAGTGGCCAAGTCCTTACCAAAAATTTGAGCCTGGAAACCTTCACATTTCTGCCTATCCAAAGTGCCATTCTATAATACCACAACAACCAGTGAAGCATTACATTTCACTGGATATTTCGCAGTCCTAAAGTCACAGACACATGTGACCGCCAGAAACTTTTGACTTTCCTTCTTGATGCAGGCAGTCAAGCCTTACATTTGTTTCAAGTTTAGTGTTAGTTTATATAATTCTTCTGAGTTCCCATTCTTGTTCCCCTCAGCTGTGCCAATTTAGCCACTTGTGGTTTGGTAGGGTGAGCTGGGTCATGAAGTCTTTACATAGAAAGACAGAAGAAAAGAAAATTCACTTTCTATATGCAGAGGGTGTATATATAAGGTGGGAGCAAGCAGGAAGCTGAAAGGTTGTGGCAATGTTCCCTGACACCAGAAATTCTCGAGAAACCACTTCTTCAGGAAATGCTATTACTACAAATTAAAATATTTCTTTTACTGAGATGCCGCTCCTGCTCTTCCTCTTATGCTCTGCAGACCCTCCCACTGCAGGCTCCCTTTTGCTTTGAGGTACAAATGGTGTAGCCTAGCTGTTGGTATGGATAAGCATTTTCTGACTACTAACCATGTTCCCTGTCCAAAAAAGGTATTTTTCACCTGAGTTCATGATGGAGGTGTTTTTACCTGCCCTGAGTTATATATACTTTTTACCAGGAATTAAACACCTTTATTAAATCACTGAACCTCCCTCCCTGACTGAATTTCCTGTGGACTTTCATGGGATCACCCTCACAGTCAGCACTGGGGCTGGACCTGTTTTGTAGAATCACAGAACGGTTTGGGTTGGAAGGGACTTTTAAAATCATGTGGTCTGACCCCCTACCATGGACAGGGAACCTTCTACTAGACCAGGTTTCTCAAAGCCCCATCCAGGGCATTCTTCCAGTTTTAGACCTTTGCCCCTTGTCACCACAGGTCCTGGTAAAAAAGTCTCCATCTTATGTCTTACAAGCCCCCTTTGAGTACTGAAAGGCGCATTAAGGTCTCCCTGGAGCCTTTTAATCTCCAGGCAACTGCCTCAGCCTTTCTGCCCAGGAGAGGTGCTCCAGCCCGCTGATCATCTTTGGCCTTCTCTGGACCCACTCCAGCAGATCCCTGTCTTTCCTGTGCTGGGGACCCCAGAGCTGGATGCAGCACTGCAGAGGGCATCTCACCAGAAGGAAGTAGAGAGGCAGAATCACCTTCCTCTACCTGCTGGCCAGCCCTTTCTTGATGCAGCCCAGGATTCAACTGGCTTTCTGGGCTGTTCTGGCACACATTGCTGGCTCATGTCCATGGGCTGGTTTGTTCTATGGAAGCTCCTCACCATTGAGTTCGATCTCGTTTAGGTGAGCAGTTCATTTCCCAGGCAGTAGGTGTCATTCCTGCAACTTGAGATCTCACAGTTGTATTTCTGTCTTTCTTCAGCTTCACATAGGTGTCAGGATGGATAGACATCTTTTTCTGTGAAAGGAGAGTAAAAAAGAAAAAAAAAGAAGGCAAGCTGTGTAGTACTGTGACTCGTAGTGAGCCATGGCTGCAGGCACAGGGAGATGCTCCAGCAGTTTGTGTTTCTGCAGCAAGGCTGGTCAGGCCCTTGTTGGGGTGAGCTCCATGGTGCAGGCATGCTGTACTTCCTCCGCTGGTCTGCAGCTGCTAAATCTCTTAACCTTTTTGGCATCATTGCTTTATCTACTGGAGGATGACAATTCCTACCTGAGAGGGAATTAAGATGATTAAGTAGCTGGGTCTCAGTCTAGTACAGGATTTAAGGCTTAAGTGTGGTCCTGTTGAAGTCCTTGCTTTGCTAGACTGGAGTCTCCTGTTCAAAAAGCATTTCTGAGGATGACAGCCATATTTATAGTAAGTGCTAGGCATTACAGCAAAGTTCATTGTGTATTGCCATCCATTCATTCATTCCTTCCTCCCCTTTCTTCTTTTCCCATTCCCATCATTTGCTGCTTCTTAGTCAGCATGTGTGTTGCTTCCTTCCTTTATCCCTCATCAGTAAGCCCCACCCTCAGTAATGAGGAGATCTAGAAAATACAGTGAAATGGCATTAACAAGAAGCAGGGCTGTGGCCACCATAATCCCTTTCATTGCGTGCTGAATGCTTTTCTTTCCACAGCTGTACACGGTTCAGGAGCTTCGCTGCAGCGATGTTCCGAGGGTGTGTGTTTGCATGCAACAGGAATGGCTGAACACACCCAGGGCTGCTGAATGCTCAGGATAGCTTAAATACATAAATTCAAGTGTAAAAGCTGTAATTGGAAATGTCTGTTACATGTGTGCGGGATGAGTAGGAGTGTGTCTTCAGCACTGAACACGCTAGCACTGCTCAATTCATGGTTCGCGGTCCAGAAGACATCAAAAGAGAGATCAGAAAATGCCTACAAAAATTTTAAAAATCAGAAACAAGGCAGTTTAAAATCATCCCCATATGCACATATTTCATGCCATTTTTATGTGTGCACCTATTTGTTAGCTCCTTACTGTTCTTATTACCCACTTAAAATACTTTTGATACTAAAATCATAATTTTATTACATGGCTCTGTTTTGTCTGTCACTCTAGTTCCCACCTGCCAAACAGTAGTGGGATTTGAGATAATCTGTGAATTTCTTCTTGAAAAGGATTTGTGATTTAAAATGAGAGAAATACTGGACGAGTATATTTTGACAGAATGAGGTAACTTTAATATTATGACTTCGTCATGAATTAGTGTTGAGTGCTGCAACACATTTGCATGCTAATCTTTCTTTTAATTAACTAAATACATCACCTAGGTGAATGTAAGTCAGTTTTTGATCCCACAGCTGTTATGCTGAGAAGTAAGGGTTGAATCATTCAAATAAAGCAGACTTCTCAGGCAATTAATTTCTTTGACTATTCAGTAAGTGGAAGAGAGAAAACCTGAACTTACATATTCATTTAACCTGTATGCTTAATAAAATGTCCTATATCTGTCCCTGTTTGTTGTTTTGCTTGCCTGGTAGTAAGAACCATCTGTGAGTAGGAGGAACAAAGAGTTACATCTCTTCACCACACTTTGGCACGTGCAGTGTTGTCCATTAGAGGTGCTGCTTTGTCAGCGACTGCCAAAGTGATCCGTAACTCACAACACCAGCTCAGATTCCACTGGTAGCCCAGCGTTGTGATGGATCCTCCCAGAGCCTGACCTGCTGCCTCTTGGCTTTGTGTTTATTTGTTTTAATTGGCACTGAACTGTCAAACCTTAGTTCACAGCATACGGAATCACACACAGCTGCCTCCAAGGCTGCCGTGGTGAGGGGTGATGCCCAGGTTCATCACACACCCAGGAGCAGTCCAGAGACACTTGCCTGTACCTGCCATCATCCTCCATCCTTGGGGGTTTCAGCTGCCCACATCTAATGCTGGAGGCAGGGAGAAAGCCAGCTGATGCTGTTGGCATTAAGGCCCTAAACTCGAAAAGACTTGTGCACAGTCTTGACCTTATTACTGGGAACAGCATCCTTGATGTTTGTGAACCTAATGGCCATTGTGATAAAACCACTGACCGTAAATTTAATTATATGTGCAAGTATTGAAGGGGTTGGGGTCAGATGGAGCAGTGAAGGCTCTCTTCTTCATTTGTGGGCAGAACTCAGCAGGGGAAATTTGTAGCTTTTAGGAAGGGAGACAAAAGTTACCTTATTCCTGTCCTCTGCATGGAAGTCCTCACCTTTAACATATACAAGTAGGAACATAAGCATCTTGTTTAAAATATGCCCCCCACCGCCAATGAACAATTACCTGAAGACCTGTCAGTAAGTCAAAAACAACCCCTGCCCTTGGGGGAGCGGAGGAGGCGGGCAGGTCGTACAAGGAGCAGGTTTGCTGTGAAACAGTGTGGAGGGCTGGGGCTACCAGAGCCATCCTAGCAACGCAGGTGAAGTGGATCCTTCCCTTTCAGGGGTTCACAAGCAAAAAGGGAAGTAAGAAGGGAACAAAAAGATGGTCAGAGTGTTCAGCGTAGCTGAGGAGTGTGTGTGTCTTACTGGGCGGTCCCCCAGAGCTTGCTGTATTGACCCCAGGGAATGCCTCCTCATTTTATATTCCTCAAGATGTGACCCAAGGGTGAGCTGCAAGGGTCTTGTCTCTTCTGTCCTGGCTTGCTAAACAAAAATAGTGCTGGAACTGCATGACTGCAACCCTTTGCAGGAACTCAAAAAACCTGAGCCAGCATAGTATTTTAAAATTTCATGGTATTAAATATGAGAGTGTTACAGAAATAGCAGAGGGGACACTGAGCCAGCAAGCTAGGGAACGTGGAAACAAGTTTGTAAGAGCAATAAATGCACACAAGGACATTTCTCTAGCTGTGAAGTCTGTTCAGAAGTGTGCGGGGTGAATGCCTCGTGCGTGCATTTAGCTGTTACCGCTGTCCTGAGTCCTGGTGCAGGCCTGGTTTAGTCAGTTCTCCCAGTTTCCAGCTGGCTCGGTCTCCTGAATCAGTTCCCCAAGGAGCTGTGTAAATGCCTGTCAGCACCACACCAGTGGGAGTGGCAGAGAAGGCTGTGATGCCCCACAAGGCAGCAGGGCAGCCCAAGTGGAAATGATGTTCCTGACCCTCCTCGCAGTGCTGATTTCATCTTTGCAAGAGCTCGCATTTAGATCACTGCATGGTCTGATTAACGTGGTGGTTTGCTAAGCATTTCCATGCTAAATTGCTAAAACAATAGTCCTTTTTCCTCACCTAGGAATGCTTTCTATGGTCTCCAGTCTCTGATCTCTTTGTCACTTTGGTCAAAGTCTGTCGCTGCAACCTTAGATGCTCCCTGGTGCCAACCGTCATCTGTTGTTGCTATCAGGGTCTCTTCATCATCTTTTTGCTTCAGAGGTTTGGACACCTTTTGTGACCCTTAAAAGATTATAATCCTGAGTGGACACTGCAAAACAAACAACACAGCTAAAGGTTCCCTGAAAAAACATTTAAAGGTATGCCTGTGTATTAAAGGTTAAGCCTGACCTTGCTAGAGCCCTTGTCTTCTATTTGAATGCAGTGGGATTATAATCTAATATCAATTTCCATCTCTGATTCCCCAACACCCATCTCAGTATGATAGGCCTGAACTGCAGTTCAGTTTCACAGATGGTACCTGCATCACAGAAAATACTGGATGACTAGTGCCCTAAATACGACAGAGTGCATTTATCTACACATCTGTGTGTACAGAAAAATCTCTTTAATGGTAAAAAGCATAGTCACGTAAGAGGAATGTGAAGGGAACTTGCTAGAACACTCAGTGGTGACTTTTTAAGTGTTGAAGCAGGTTAAACAAAATGAGAAGACCTTAAAACTGTGAATAAACGTGGCAACTCAATTTAACATGTCTGCCTAAAGAAGCAGGCTTTTATGGTTTTTTGTTATTTTACTACTAACAAGAACTTTGATAACTGCTGTTTTTTCCCAACAGTACAAAACATGTCAAATATTTTCGTGACCTGCTATTTAAAAAATAACCACATCAAATGCTTCAGCTTCCTTGAGGATTGTCTCATTTTCCTTCAGGATATGTATTTCTCATGGCCCATCAACATCTGTTCAGCTCTTGCAGTGCAGGAGGATGAGGTGAAGACTTGCAGGGTCTGATTTTCTCTCCAGCCTCTGCGCACCAGAGGAACTTTAGTGAAGACGGAGACAAGGAAGAGCCTTCATGGAGAGTGAGCATGCAGCAGCCCTGCCAGTGTGTCCTCAGTGGGATACACAGCTTCGAGTACCCCTTTCCTGGGGGGTGAAGTCATTGATAGCTCAAAACTCTTGATTTGGAGGGAAATTTTTCTAGCATCTGCTCAGGTTTTTGCTGTCTCTCTCTATTCTAAAGCTGTCTGAACAAGGATTTGAAGGAAAACTAATCCAAATCACCAAAAAAGTGAATGTAAAGTAAATCAGGTAAACTAAATTCAACCATTGTATATATTATCTGATTCAGCATTCAAGTGACCCTAATTTGATTAAGCTTAATTCACATCAAAGTAAATGATACTAAATATGAAACAGGGTTGATTTAATTAATAATGAGTGTGTCTGCAGGGATCTAATATGGTTTGATTCATTACAGAAATGTTAATTCAGATTACCTTTCTAGAGTTTTCTCATGTAGATAAACCTTACAGGACAGTTTATTAGCTATGCCTAAACTGGTGTAATTGTTTGTTTATTCCCCCTTGGCTCTAGAAGGACCTCCCCACTGCTCTCCTCTTGTGGCAGTTCATGAGCATTTTGCTGTGGGATGTTTTGTTAATTTGTTAATCCAGGCAAAGGAAATTCATCAGTTTTCTGTTGGCTTAGTCACCTTTTCACCTGATTTGTGGCTGCATGGTGCTCCACAGGGTGAAGACAGGAGTGTGAACGTGTGATCAAGGTGGAGAGGGTGGGAACTCACCTCAGGTCAACCCTTTGTGGAAGAGACACCTTGCTTCCACCCACACTCTGCACATGGACAGCACATGGACAGAAGAAATTAGCTTAGCTGGAGTTGCTTAAAGTCACATACCACCAAATTTGATTTCCTTGGTGTTTAGGTACAACTGTGATGTATTGCTTGGCTTTGGCTTGTACTCTTCTCCTCTGGCTTTTTGTCTCCTTTGTGCCTCAGTAGTGTGGCTTCTGAACAGCATCACCCGAGTAGCTCGTGCCCTCAGTATACACAAGCTCTACTGACCCACTTTCTGACTGCTTTTCTTCCTTTTCTGTTGGTGGCCTTGAAGTTCTGTGAGTATATTTTTTGCTGTATGATTATGAAGGGAATGGACACACCATAATTGTGAAGATGGGATAGCTGGAGTGGCTGAAACCTGCAAGTCTTTATGTAGGGTGTTTTATTAGGATGGAATTTGTTTTCGAAGAATTGTGCAAAACAGCACAAGTGTAAAACTTGAACTGAAGGACCTGATCGTTTTCAACAATTTCTCAAGTTGAAAATACTGGAGAGGCTTGAGGAGAGGAATGGATGGTAAATATGAACTAGATACAACAAAGATTATCTAATTCCACGGCTTGGGTTTGTTTCTTTCTTCATTTATTTCTCTGAATAGGAGTAAACTGGTATTTGAAGAATAGAGAAATTCTCCAAAACATGTCCTGAACTTTAACATGAACCTTAACTTTGATGCAAAAGCCTTTGAATTTTGGAAAGCAAGGTGGAATATAATATTGTGCTTCAAAATTCACTGAAGGTCTATCCCCAGAGTACTAGGAAATGCTGGCTGTTCCTGCTAGCATCTCCACACCTTCTGGTTTCAGTTTGCACCAGGAATCACTCCCAAACAGTGGCCAAAGCAGTGCTGTCAGCCTCTAGAAGCTTCCTGTGATTATTTGGTTCATTCTGTCTGGAAACCAGGCTTTGAAACCAGCGAGCTGTGCCCATCTCATCCTGTTTGAATATCAGCACACCCAGACACATAAACAATGTGCTTCTTCACAAGGCAGTGAAAATCAATGAGGCTTTGAAAAGACATACTCTTTAAAGTCATGGCCTTATTTGGGAAGTTGCAAGAAGCTTGGCTGTCACAAGAGAATATTTTGGCTCCATGACAGTTTTCTTTTATATGGTTCTTCAGTGAGGAATCTCCTGGGTTTGTGCAGTGATAGCTTGCAAGTGCTGTGTGTCTTTTTTGCCCCTTCCCAGGAATATTTGCTTGAGGAGAAACCAGTATGTTGGTAAAAAGGGGCCAAAGCAGGTTTTCAAAGATGAAATGAAAAATTCCTGGTATTTCACTATTCCTGAGCAAACTCATGTGTTTTTATCATAATTACTTCTCTATACCCTTTTTGTTTCTCACTACTCATTTGTTGAGTGCTGCCTTCTGTTTATGTAAGTGTGGGATTGTTTAGGAATAATCTGGTCTGACATCACACTTTTGATCCTTACACTCCTTGGGAACATTTCCTTCATGTTCCTAACGCCTTGGGAACTGTGGTGGGATAAAAGAGCCTGCATGATAAAGATAAATAATAAATTGAAGGGAGAGTGTCAGAGACAGAAGTATTTTAGGCTTGGAGTTGTTTGGGGAGAAAGAGAGGGGAGAGAGATTATCTCAGCACCATTTTGAAAGGGTTTCAGAAGAGGTAGTTGAAAGAGGAATTGGAGAAGAAAGGTGTGATTATAACCTAAAAATCACTGTGGCTGTTTCTGAATCCCCTGTCTATATGATATAGAAGTGGAATATAAAATTACTTCAGAGACTTAAGCTGCACAATTTAGTGAATTCTGAAGGAAGAAGGGCCTTCAGGCCACACTGATGTTGGAGACCTGGGGCACAGTGATGAATGCCACATGGATCTGTCACAACATGGATGCCAGAAATAACACCCTCAAGCATCAACTGTGCTCATAAATAATTATAGTTTTTGGGGAAGTTGAGAAGTGGAGGGGAAGAGGGTGAGGTCAGTACAGTCTGGTTGTGGGACTAGTACCTATCCTTCAGATTTTGCTTCCTATGAAGGGTCCAAATACCCTTCTCTCCAGGATATTGGATCCTCTCCTCCAGCATCCTTATTGGGCTTCCCTTGACCTGTTCTTGTCATTCCTGTGCTTGTACTGACCCAACACACATTTCAGCTTTTTTCTGCTCTGCCTAGTGCCTTTCTGTTGCTGAGGAGTTGGGGAGGCAGCTGCACAGGCTGAGCTCTGTCCCCAGCCCTGCACTGCAGTGATGGAGGTAATATTTGGCTGGTGCTGGTGTGTCTTTGGAGAAAGGGCGGGGGGAGAGGGCAGAGTGCCTGGAGCAGAAGCAACCCAAGGGTCCAGCATAATACTAACGTCATTTAATGTTGTGTGCATCTAATACCAGCCTGAGGTAGCAAAAGGGGCAGTGCCCATGGCAGTGGATGGGAAAGGAAAATTTGTGAAACTTGAGAGAGCTTAAGCTATTTGCAGCCAATGTGGGGAATGCATCTAGGAATGTGAGGCTGGAAGGAGCATGTGTCAGGCCGATGTGCAGTGCTCTGAGAGAGAAATGTGAGCTTAAAATGTTGAAGAATAAGGATTCTTGTCTGTGGCTGGAAACCTAGAAGGAATTTCGGGAGCAAAGGGAATAATTTTTGGATAGTATTCGAGGTTTTGTAATCATTTCTCATTTTATGAGTCTTGTGAATTGATTTCCAGAGCCTGGCTGTTTCTGTCTTCCCTTTCAAGGTCATTGGGATGCACTGGTTACTCTGTAGCTTCATTCATCAGAAATCAGCTAAGCTGGGATTTGACTAGGATGTTTATCTGGGATGACCTGAACCATTTGCATCAGGAAGTCATTCATACTTGAAAAGACAAATGTATCTCATGTTAAAGGACAGGTCATGCTCACCTCTCTTTCCCTCCAAAGATGAGGGAAGTAGGATTTGACTCGTGAATAAATATTTAATATTTGAAGATACGAGTCAGTTGTCTGAACTCAATGGGTGCCCAGTTCCATTTCAAATGATCTGGAGTATCCAGGTGCTGGATGTGTGGCTGACAGCTGTGACCAGAGCCCAGCTGGATGCCAGACACTGTACACGTGCTCAGACCCCTGGGTTTGAACCCCAAGCAATGCTAGGCAGGATGGCAGTGGGAATATGCGATGTTTCAGCTGTGAGCACTGCTGGGAGGGAAAAGCTTTTGTTTGCTGCAGTTTTCTGTGGGGTTTGGTATATAAATATGAGTCAGTGGAACTAGAGCCAGATCGCTGTGATTGCAAAACGCACTCCTGATTTCCCCTTCTGTCCTTTCCTGGTCCTGGATACCTCCTTTGTGCAGTTTTGGGATGGACAAAAATGTATCCCATTGCTTTTCCCAAGGTTGTGACCTGATTGTGGGGCAGATTGGACGTGTTCTGCATGGCTTGCCTTTTAGTCTAGCCTAAGTGATGAAAAGGGCCCCCTCAGTACAGGTGGGGAGGCAATTGGTGTTGTACTAAGCTTGACTCATGGTAGCGTAGGGCAATTTGTACTACCGCTCCTTACTTGGCTGTAAAAATGCTACCAGCTCTACCATAGGTAGTTAATCATGGTTGTACAGGCTAAATAGGCAGTTTTTTTAAAGACAGAGTGAGAAAATAGGATCATTCAGTTGAGAAATGATAAGCCATGCAATTATAGCTGGGTGAGTAGTGTGCATGTGTGACCTCCTGCTCTGCCCTCCCTCCCAAGCTGTCCTGGTTTCTTCTGGCTGGGTCTTGAACAGAAGTGGTGGATGGCCAGGGCTTAGGGCTGCTGGATCAGGTCACAATAATGGTTTGATTGTTGAAGACCTCCCTAGTTCAGACTGTGCATTGAGCAGAGGTGTGGGGGCTGGCAGAGCCAAAATGAGAATTCAGACTTCATCAGTAACTTTGCTGCACAGTCCTGAAGCAAATAGTGGGGCTTTACTCGCTCTTCCAGCCACCACCCCAGAAATCCTGTTCCTGGTATGGAAGATACAGGAAGATTAGGAGATGCATGGAAAATGCTGGTTATAGAACACAAAACAAAGTGCCCCAAATATGGGGTCTCTGTTACTGTTTTGCTTTTTTATGAATGCTAGTGCTTGTCCTTTCATTAGGAAATTGAATCTCATCCCTACTACCACTGGAAACTGGAGAACTGATGATGTTCAGATGATGTGGGGTCCTAAATGCTACCCAGGTTCATGGATTGTATAAAGGCTTTTGCTGTGATCCATTTTTGGTAATTTTTATTCATTTAACTCTAACGTGTAACATGCAGCTTATGTTTAAAAGGTACTTTTGTGTTCATTTTGACATATCCTTTAATTAAAGTGCCAGATCTAATACTGTTTCACTGAAAAAGCCAGTGGACCCTCTCCAACAGGTCTGTCAGGAGCAGCAAAAAGCAGGAACTGTGATATTTCTCAGCTTCTTAAACAAAAACAAACCGAAAAACCACAGTTTTTCAATCTTCAGTCTTTCTTTATGTGAAGAACAAGTGAGGGATAGAAACATGATATTCAAAACAATACTTTGCAACATAAACTTCCTGCTTTGGTTTTGATTTGCCATAGAATATCATAAAACATTTCTCCTTGCTAGGTCTGGCTGAAAAATATTGGTTCTTACTGATGCTCTGCGAAGAGATTGGTGAAGTTGGCACAGATCCATTGACCCTTTGCAGAGGTCAGCATGGCCAAGCCACCTGCATTTCAGAGAAAGGCCCCCCGAGGTGTCTCCTGGGTTGCAGGATATACTTGTGGCCACCCCTAACTTTCCTCTGGCCTTCAAGGAAAAAGGCAGCATGAAGTCTCAACATTGTGGTCTGATTGTGTCAGTGGTTCTCGTTAGAGATGATGCACAATCTTCCCCCCTGTGTGCGCTTTCCTTAGGGAGCAGGCATTGTCAGTAAGTAAATTCCACACGAGGTATCACAAAGGGAAGAGGTTGTGGGAATGACCTGATGTTGCTTGTGGAACATCTGCTGTAGCAGCCAGACACACTTTGGGAGCAAACTGTTCTGGGCCCAAGGGAGGGGAAGGTCCTGCTCACAGAACCACGGAGTTGTGGAGGTTGGCAAGAACATCTGGAGATCATTGAGTCCAACCCCTGCTCAGGACCTTGTCCCATTGAGCTTTGAATATCTCCCAAGATGGTGATGCCAACCTTTCTTGGCAACTTGTGCCGATGTTTGAGCACTCGTGGTAGAAAAGTTTCTTCTTATTTCTGAATTGAATGCCCTGTATTTCAAAATTTGTACCTGTTGCCTCTTGTCCTGTCACCTCTGAGAAGAGTCTGTCTTCTTTACTCCCCCACTGTGTATTTCTACACAGTGGTGAATGTGTCTATAATGATGTGACATCAAAAGCCTTGCTGGAGTCAAGAGTTGGCCGTGCAGAGTAGGCCAGAACCTGGCCAGTGTGACAGTGGTGTCACCCTCCTCTGGGCAGAAGAACAGCTCCAGTGGCACCACACACAGGCAACTCCCTCATGCCAGGAAGGTCATTTGGGTTAGTGTGTAAAAGTGCTGATGAGTGCTAGGCTGTAATGAAGCCTTGGAGGAATCAGAACTTTGTGTGTTCTCATGGGAGTGAGGTAATGTTGTTCTGAAATTGCCACAGCTTAGGTCTGGTGCTGCTGTCAGAAGCTGTTTCTGATCAAAGAATTCCACCGTGTGCGTGATTAATTCCTGCATACGTTTATTCCAACATCTTTTGCATCAGTTGCAAGGGAAAGAAAAATTTGTGGGTGGTTGTCTTTTTGTAGGAAGAAGGAGGAGAATACATGCTAAAGTGATAGCAATGCAGCTCAGTTTGGGCAGATCCTCCATCAACAGCACCTTACACTGGATAACCCCCCCATGTAGCAGCCTTCCAGTACCTAAAAGAGCTGGAGAAAGACTTCTTACAAGGGCTTGTAGTGGTAGGCCAAGGGGGAATGGCTTCAAACTGAAAGAGGAGATGTTTAGATTAGATATTAGGAAGAAATTCCTTACTTTGAGGATGGTGAGGCACTGGCACAGCCTGCCCAGAGAAGCTGTGGCTGCTCCACCCCTGTAAGTGTTCAAGGCCAGGCTGGATGGGTCTTGGAAAAACCTGGTCTAGTAGAAGGTGTCTCTCACCCATTGCACAGGTTGGAATGAGATGATATTTAAGGTCCCTTCCACCCCAGACCATTCTATAATTCTATGTTCCAGGTGAAATCCCGGGCCTTGCTCCAATCTGAGCTTTCACATTATGCGTATGTAAAATCCCTGTAAGCCAATAGCTCCTAAGAGTGCTGTGATCTCGTGCTGCAGAGAGCTCGCTCAATAGATAGTTTAGCCATGGAGTTTTATCAACTGCAGTGAGGTATCTTTGGCCAAGAAGCAGAACTACAAAACTTAGCCTTCATTTTTCTCTTGTCTACATCCTACGATCTAACTAGAGAGTGCAGAGGTGTAAGGGTTGCAATCCACCCTAGAAGGCAAGAGTAACCCAGGCTCTTGTTAATAGATCCCTTAGGGCAGAATAGAGGGAAAGGACATTGAATGATCAATGTTTGTAAATACACACATGCAGGGTTCATTGTAGAACAAGTTAGTTGCACAGGAAAACAGGTAAACCAAGCCCACTTTGGTTGTTGTTATCTATAGCAATGTGAAAGCATAAAAGTATCACTTAAGGAAACGTATAAGAAAGAAAGGATAAGAATAGAAAGATCTCACCACCCACAGGTCTCATACTGAGGCTTGCTTGTTTTATTTTTGATATTTGTTGGTCAAAGGGATGGTTGCAGACTGATTCCATCAGGTGGTGATAATCCCAAAGAGGTAGCAGAGAAAAATCCTCAATATACACCATCTATTGGGTTTATACTGACTCAGGTTCAGGTAGGAACACCCAAGTACCTCCCTTGGGGCGGGGACTTTAAACGGATGATGTGATGTTGTGGATCACAGGACACTGCGGGAGTATTTGACACCTTCTGAGATGTTACAGCTGCCTGTTACATCAGTGGCTGAGTCCATCATGGCCCATCAGCAGAGATGAAAACCTTCAGGCAAGGTGTGAATGTCCCGGTAGTGCCCGGCAGGGGAATTATCACAGCTGAGTTCACTTGAGTAAGGACAAGGAGACAGGATCCTCCTGGCAGGGTTTGCCTCTTTCCTTACCTCCCTCAACACCAGCTGTAGCTTGCAGGGGTGTGCTCCTGGGCAGGTGTACACCTGGGCGGGTACTTTGCACATCGGCAGCTTTCCCCCTGAATGTCTGAGCCATCAGCATTCCAGTTTCTCTTCCAGTACCACTCGTGGATACATTCCTCTCCCCAGACCTGGGATGATTAGACAATAGTATCCCCATTATCTTATCTCATGTTCCTGTCACAGTCCAAATTCCAGTTGATAGGCATATTTGGGGAGGTGTGGGCTTCAGAGGTGGTCGCAGGTAGACAGCTGTTTCTTTGCAGTTTGCTCCAGTGGGCAAAAGCCCTTCTATGATTTTAGAAATGTTTAAGCCATTAACTGTTTCAGTCTCTGACAATAAGAAGACCCAGTTGTTACTAGGAGTACTCTTCTAATGTTTACCAGAGAAGATGTCTAGTAGACACTGATATTTTCCATGCAGAATAACTTCTGTCTTGCCAGTATACTTGATAATGAGTCGCAAATTCAGGCAATAATGTGCCCATTTGTGTGGGGGAAGTTGCTTGGTTCATGGTGGCTGCTACTTCTTACTGCAAGCATGCCACTGTACAGTTGAAACACTTATAAGATCTAGGCCATTGTCTTCCTTGGAGATGACAAGAAACCAGGGTGTTTATGGTGGTATGTGTATTTGTATTCATGTCTGAAGTACACAGGTGTGTTTGTTGAGATGTAATGTATACACCCCACATAAGTGTCCAAATGTTTTATTTTGAAGTGCCCTTTAGTGGATGACCATGGTTTATTCAGACTCTATTTTCAGTTCCACTGACATTTCATTTGATAGTGCTGATAATGCTGGTTGAGTTTTAGCCTCTCACTCCCCTTTTTTCCCCACTTAATCCCTCACAACGTGGAAAAAGCCAAATTGACTATTTTCAGCTGGCTTTAAGGAAATTTCCAACACACATTTCGTTTTATTTTCTCTGATAGTGTCTTCTCTGTTCTGCTCTGTGTTTGTACAGATACTAATCAGCAAAGATGTAGCAGGTGTAAGATACTGTGGCTGTCAGGTGAATATTGAAGGAGTGTAATTCATTATTACAAAGCGGACTTCTGTCTGCAGCTTGATTCAAATTTATCTCTGCTGAACTGAAAAAAAAAAAGGTTGATAATTGTTTATCTAGGAAAAATAATACATTACTGCCTTGCACTTCAAATTTGTATAGCCTTGTCCCTTTCCTTGGAAGGGATTTTTTTGTTGTTTTTAATCAATATGGTCATGGAATGGTTTGGGTTGGAAGGGACCTTACAGACCATCTAGTTCCTATCCCCCCGCCATGGGCAGAGACAACTTCCACTAGTCCAGGGTGCTCAAAGCCCCATCCATCCTGGCCTTGAGCACTTCCAGGGGTGCGGCATCCACAAGTTCTCTGGGCAACCTATTCCAGTGCCTCGCCACCCTTACAGTAAAGAATTTCTTCCTAATATCTATTCTTAACTGACCTTTCCATTTGAAGCAGTTGTCCCTTGTTCTGTCACTACATTTTGTATGATTTTAAATGATTTCTCATAAACAGGAAGGAATACCCAAATCTTGGTCATATCAACTAACATTTGCAACTATACAGACTGAATTAGTTTTTGGATGTTTGGCAGTTTGACCATATTTCTTCTTTTACTAATTTGAATTTATCTCATGTATCCTTGTCTGTTGTTTATGTAAACTGCTTTTCCATTTTCTATGGCAGTCAGCACCATATAGTCCTACACTTGACTGCATATTTCAGGCACTGTTGCAGTGATCGATAACTTAATAATCCGTATGGAGCTTTTAGTTTTCACCCCGACTGGCTCAGTTCTGTTGGATTGCTAGCTGGGACTTGGTGCTACCCCCAAGGGCTGATAGAAAATCAGTAAGAACCCCATTCTCTCTGGTTCACTCCAGTGCATCTTCCCTAAAGCACTAGAATAAGGCAGATGAGGCTGTATTTGGAAAAACATCTCCTTTCAGCCCTGTGAGTTGCTGTGCACTCGTCTGCACCTGGTACAGGGTATCTGTTCATGAGATTGGTATGTGATACTCCCAGTATGATAGGAGTAAAGCCCTGGGAGAAGAATGTGGGGAAGGCATCAGCCATCCTGTGATCAGGAATCTCAAGCCCTGAGATTTGCAAAGCATGAAGCATACTTGGGCCAAAGTTGAGAGGGAAAAAATTGATTTTTTCTGTGCAAATATTCATGTGCTGTGATAATTCCAAGCTATATAAATGAGGTAGGATTTTTTTTGGTGAAGGTTGACATCAGAGAGTCAAACTTTCGTGGTCAAGCTGAACACCTGAGGGCGAAAGGAGAAGCCTGAAATGTGTTGGATTATTGTTGTGCATCAAAATTCACATTGTATTTTAAGGCAACACATAACAGAAATTCCACTGATAAAAGAAAGAAAAAAATGTTCATTTTTGCCCCACCCATCCTTCCCTTTAACAGCTGAAGCTTTGAGTGAATAGTCCAATAGTGAATACATCCTGGTTCAGTAAACTTCAGGGCACTGCAGTTATTTTCACAATTTCCCCAGTACTTGAACAAACTAAGGTAGCCACTCCTTTTCTATTTCAATAAACATTTTAAATCTTATTTTCTTAAGCCCAAGAAAGATTTTTGAGCTCAGAGACAATCCTGTTGAAAGGAGATTTTTCAGCATATTCTGGGATGCTGCCTGTGATTGCCACATTCTCCACTCTCTGCAGAAATGTTGGAGCTGCAGTGAATGAACACTCATTAGATATGCTCTCTTTGGCTCATTTCCCTTCTCCTTTCTGTTTCCTTCCTCATGAATTGAAGTGAATGCTGAATTTTTCAGCACAGGGGTTTTTTTAGAGTGGTCTGAATATCACTTCAGTGTAATGACAATGCAGGCTTAATGACAGAAGTCCACTGTGTTAGTGGCTTTTTTTTCCTTTCTTAAGCAAGGGAATAAGTAGTTACCTCATTAAAATATCTCAGTCTGTTTGTGATCGGATAATGTCACCAAGCATCTGGCAAAGGCTTTGGTGGAATCTCAGGTCAAGAGGACAAATATTGATACACTGATATACTGAATAACAATAACACAAGATGTTACACTTGGGGGAACCAGGCTCTTAGCAGAGTATCAGCAAAAGGCCCTTGGATGCCAGTGAAATACTAGACAAAGCCAGAAATTTTAGCACTATCCTCCACTTTGTTCTGGTTTGTCATATTTCCAGGCTTTTTTTGCATCCTTTGCTTTTTTGACAAGCTTTCATCAAGGATAACCACTTCTATTACAGTCTCACTTGTTTGTTAGAGCCCAGCATTAAAATTGCAAATTGTTTCCCAAAAGCTACTGATTGTCTGCAGTGGGAGGGACTGTCACATCTTTTTGGCCTCTGATCAGAAGGTGGGGCCCCACAGTTCCCACTATATTAATTGTCCCACCCAATGTTTAGGAAATTTTTCTTCCATGTGACATAATTTCAATTTTTGGTAAAGTGTGGGACATTTGTCATCAAAGGCCTGGACTGGCTTTACTGCCAGGCAGGGGATAAACAACTTCTTGTAAAAAATTTCATTGATGGTTGTGGTTTCTGACATAATTTCTGTCTGCTTCTCAAGACCTTCAGTCTGGCTCAGGGAACAAGAAGTTACAGTTTTTGCTAAAAAGTTATAAGCGGGTATTATAGCCCTGCATTTATTTATGTGTTTGGCCATTGCATGTGTTCGTGTGACTTTGTGAAGCCCTGTGAGTTCTGTTTGGTAAAATTTCATGCTGAGCCTCATTCATGTCTACAGTAGGACATGATGGTCTCAGATCTTATTGTTGAATATGGGAATCCTAGTAATTGATTAGCCAATAGTGAGACTACTGGTTGTCTCACAAGACAGAAGTTCTGCTGTTTCTGTCTGTAATGCTATCAGCTGTTGTGAGAGTGCTGGCCAAGAAAAAAAGTTAAACTGTTACTCTAATGAAACCTTTCAACAGCTGACCTCTGCTGTATATGAAAACTTTCTGGAGGATGTTTGCTTTTCTAGTCCTTCACAGTGAACTCACTGATGACAGAAGCCTTGACTTGAACAGCTGACTATTTATTTGCATAGCGGTTGCTGAGAAATTGCAGAAATTGAAAGACTGGATAGTGGTTTTGTCAACTTTGTTTCAAGAGGAATGCTTAGGGAAAGCAATATATTGGCTCTTAACTGTGTAGAAAGGTTTTATTTTAGATTACAGCATGAGAAAGAAACACTTTTCAAGTGAAAACCAGCCCTCTTCCACTTGTTTCAAGTTAGAGGAAGATTGTGGTGAGCAAGAAAACAGAAGTTCAGAATTCCACCCTTCCCCCATGAGGGATCTTGGCTAGCTCTGAAGGTATAAAACTATTTCCTACGAAGTCAGTAGCAGAACAGTTGCTTGCAAGGGGTACCTCTCCCGTGCCCAGCTGCTTGGGTGCTGTATACAGTGAGCATACTTGTAGTGAAGTTCAGCCTAAATATGGAAGGCAGCTTCTCTTGACGGTTGCATTGTTCTCCTCTCTGCCAATTTTAATCTTTTTTTAGGCTGTAGCCAGAAGCACCTACCTCACAGTCCTTCTCTTGCTGGATGCTTGTGGAAGAATTAATTTCTGTCAGATGGTGTGACTGCATGTGTTTTAGTGTTCCTACAGCGTGCCTTTATTGTCACTTAACACTATCACATTTGTTTAAAGGAAATAAAGTGAAACCCAAGGTCACTACTACATTAAAAACACCATGTCTCAAATAAATGTGGATTTTCTTTGTTTCCAGTGCTGGGGGTTTTTGCCATGAGTGCCTTTTCCTTTCATTTCAGCCCTTTCTGCCTGTATTTTTCAAGCCATGAGATCAGATGCCAGTTACCGTGGCCTGTCCCCAGTCACTGTGTCTAGGAGATGTGGCAGTCTGTACCCTTTGGATGCTTTTCCAGCCTCCAAATCCCGCAGCTCAGTGGGACAGCCATTGCCCTAGAGCACAGTGAACCCCAGGAGCTGTAGCTGGGTTTGCATGTTTCAGGCTCCAGCCAAAATCCTCCATGTCTTCACTTGTGCTAGAAACCAGCCCTAGCAGTTAAAGAGGCAAACCAAGGTGAGGAGCAGCCCCAGAGGTAACTTTGAATTTGCCGTCTCCCTGTGACTCCCAGGCATCATGTTCTCCCACTGCCCCATTTTCTCTCCTTCCCAGGGCTGGGGTTGATTTCCCAGGATTTGAACCTCCCTCATTTCCAGAAGTCCTCACCTTTCGCCTGGTCTCCAGCCAGCAGGCGAGTGGCAGAGCCTGTCCCCCCTCTGGCCAGTGCTGGCACCCCTGGGTGTCCCCACGCTGTTGACTGATGCTGAGGCTGCTCTGGTGTGTGCACAGCCCCAGAGTAAAACCTCCCCCTGGCCGTCCCCATCACACTGAGTTTGGCTCCTGGGCAAAGTATCCCCAGTCTCTCCCGTAGCTAACACCCGTACAATCCCTAAGCAAACTGGTGATGGGAGTCATCCAGCCTGTGATTGATTCTTGCACATCCAAAATTTCCGAAGGATTTGCTACAGGGATAGCGAGCTCCGTCTCCTGGTGTTTGAGGCGTGTTCCCCAGCGCTGTGAGCTGTGTTTATTCAACCTCCGCGTGCATCGCTGCTGGGCCGTGCTATTTCAGAGGAGCAGATGTGCCGTCCATTGCCAAGCTGATACAGGAGCTTGTCCGTGTGCTTCCACGCTCCGCAGCAGTGGGACCCCCCCCCCCCACAGAGTAGGTGCAGGCTGCACTCCTGAGCCCGGGGTGCCTCATGGCTCCCTCTCCCCCGGGACAGCGCCGGTTCCCCCAGAGGTGCTGGGTGGCCGGCTCAGCGCGGTGTGGCCGTGCCGGGGAGGTTGTCCCCGCGTGTCACCCCTGGGGTGCGCAGCGGACGCTCTGCCCCCTGCGCTGGATGCGCTGTTGCCACGGAGATTGCGTGCGCTGTTGCTAGGCAGCTGAAGCATCCTCGCCTGCACACTGCAATGCCACGAAATGCTCAACTTTGCTCATTCCTATCTCCCTTCTGTGATCTCGCAGATATGACTCCTTTGGCTCTTATCCCACTTCATTCAGTTGCACTGCTGCGATTTCTTGGTGTTAACCCTGTAAACCCTAAAAAGCCCGCATGGCACTGCAAATAGGGTTTATGGCAATGAGCTCAGGGCTGAAGGAGTTAAAGTGATTGGGGATAGACTACAGAGGAAATGATTTCTAGCAGATAAACTACTTTAAATGTTCTGGCATTCATGGAAGGGGAGGTTTGTGGATGCAGTCTTTTGTTCCATCACTGATGGTTTAGATGAATAAAAACACAGACTAAAATATCACTACAAGGTAAGAAAATCAGCTTGAATGGGCCTAATTAATCTCTTTGGTTACGATATATATTTAGTTTTTTAGTATCCTCTGCTTGCGCTTGCTGATTTTGATGTAGCATGTGAATGATAATTTAGCTGTGAAGCCTGTCGCGTACCATATTTGACTTATTTGGCTTGAATAATAAAGATATCAGCCTGTATTCTTAGAGTATACTGCATTAATCAGACTTGCAGGAATGATCACATGGTACTCTATCGCCTTTTCCTGTTAGCTGCTGCTTGTCAGCAGCTGGCTGAGCTGTAGGCTGCAGGCCAGTATCTGCATACCCTTTCTCCTCAGAATATTTCAAATGTACTGTCTCATCATTATGCATTTTGCTGCAGTTTGACAAACTAAATGGTCCTCCTGCACGTTAAGAAGATTATTTTAAATTTCAGAGCATTTGTGTAGTTGCTAGGCCATGTATGCATTTGAAGAATTCAGGTAGGCTCTCTGTTTTATAAATCAGTGTGCTTGGTTTTTGTTCTCACAAGGTTTTTGCTGTGTAATGTCAGTCAGCTCTACAGTTAGTTCTTCAATGTGCAGATATTTATTGCGTTTTAGAGTCTCTACCCTGTGCATGGGGAGAAGTGCTTGAAGGGTTCGGTGCAGGTAACGGTAGCTTAACTGCATGATGAAGTGCAAAGCTGGGTAATTGATTATATCTTGCACAAATTTCATAGCCATGCAGCCAGAAACAGCAAGTACAGGGTAGTTATAAATATAAACCAGAAACTGTTCTCTTTAAAAGGGTCTTTGCTATTTTTAGTTCTGGAGAATCTGACAGATGCTCCTTCAAGATAAAATACTGATGGTGATAGAGAAGAGAAAATTGATGGTTGGATTGTACATAGGATTATATTTTATGCTGCTGCAGAGTGTACATGTCTTTTTCATAACCTTGTAGCTGCAGAATTCCTTATGAATTACATTTAAAATAAGAATATTGTTAAGTTTGCTGGGGTTGGTTTGTTGTTTGCAAACATTTGAGCAACCGTGATTGTTAGAATATAAAATTAGCACTTTTTATTTGATATTGGTTCTGCTCAGTATTGCCTCTGCCCCCTCTCCTCCTCCATCCCCACCCCCAGTATAACTCCATCCTTATGCAAGTATTGAGGTCTGTTAAAACCCTAATAGATATTTGAAGACATAAAACAGAATTTCTACCCTCACTAACAGTCAATTATTTTTCTATGCAGTTTGGGACTTGAAAAAATTCTGGTCAGTAGTTGTGGGGTAGGGAGTGTCTCACTTTTTGTAAAAAAAATTTTTGCTTAATGTGTTCAGTTTTTCTAACTTGTGTCATAAAATTGTCCAGATAAAATGGTGACAATGTTGAAACAGCACTAGGCATCACCTCACAATATGTTTGTCTGTGTATCATTATTATAATGTATCTTAAAAATACCCTTTCTTCTTGATTCAAGAAAAATTGATTGTTTGACCAAGTATGTAAGTAGAGGAGATGAGGGATTCTCTTACTATAAACAATGAGCATTTTTATCAAATACCTTAAAATTAAACTTTCTACCCTCAGATGAGATATTTTTAACATTATTTCTGCCTTCTGTTAGGCAAATATCTTGGCAATTTCCATTATTTTGTGACTTGCTGTTCAGTTCTGTGTGTGAGTGGTGGCAAAAGCAGGTATAGGACACCCCCACTCCCCAAAATGTTCTGATTCCAGCTGCAAGGGCTGAGGGATTCAGGCTGTGTATATTCCTCCTGTTGTGAAATGCAGCATGAATGCTGTCTGAGGGGAAAGATTTTACTGGAAGACCAGATAATGCTGTGTAACTGCTGTTGTCAGGGCTGTCAGGAGATGCTTGGAATCTTGACATTGCTGATTGTTGGCAGTAAATTAAGGTGCAAATGGGCCCCAAACTTACTGTGCCACTTTCTATGCCCACAGAGTTGTTTGTATTTCAACCAGTTGGTTGGGTCCTATTCTTAATTGAGTGAAATTCTCAATAAATCTACAATGAGAAAAAAAAAGGATGTTTTTAAAATTCTGCTGTAAAAGCCTTAGCTGTCTTTCAGTGGCTTTCCTAGACATTGTGGGCCAGAAAGACACCTAGTTTTATGGCAGGAATGGTCAAATGCTGATTACACACCCATTAGGCTTATTAAATTACTTGTCATCCTCTCTTAGACTTGATTTGAAAATAGTATTAACATTTGATGTGCAGAGTGCTAGACATTTTCTTTTAAATTTTCTGCACTGGCAGGGCTGGCGTTTCTGTTTAGCAGCACTTAAATTTATTTTATTAGGAATTTCCGTGGTGTTTTGTTAAGGTTGCATCTGCATGTTGATGAGGTTTTTTTATGGTATGATTATTCTCCTCCCTGTGGCTATTTTAGATGTTGATGGCATCAAAACGTATCTTCCAAGATAAAGATGAAAAAGGGGTCTAGTTGAACAGTGGGGTGGAAGCCTCCCTCCCATGGGCTCCTGGAAGCAAAGTGGCTGTAGCAGCAGAGGGCAGTCTTCTCTGGCCTAAGGGCCCCTGCTCTAGGGTGGCCCCCTCTCTTTTAAAGGTTCCTGTCTTCCATGTGCACAAAACTCAGGCTTGCCCTCATCTCTCACCTTGATTTTAACCTGAAGAGGATGCTCATGTGTGAGTTGCTGCAGCAGGGTTGTTTCCATCCTCCAGTGCACCCACAGGCCTTGAGTACCCAAGTGTCCCCAGAAGTGGGGAGCCAAGTGGTGCCTGCTCATGCAGATCCATCCTGGTGATCCCAGTGGTGCCTGCTCATGCAGACCCATCCATGACCTCTCTGTATGTGTTACTCTGCTTTTTTTTTTCTGCCTCCACACTGGGCCTTAAAGACCTGCAGGACTCCCCGGATGGGTGGTGCGGGCTGCGGCACCCTGAGCCCGTGCCAAGAGGCATCCCTGCAATCAGGCCACCCAAGTTCCCCCAGCGATTTCATTTTGATGCAGCCATCTTCACTTCCCTGGTGAAATGGTGCCAGGTTATTTTTGTGAAGTGTTAAGCAGCTGCTGGACCTCTCTGAAGAATTGTCTCACTTAGAGACTGTAAGTGATTCTGGTATACTGTTTGTGAAGAACTTATTTGTAAAGCCCTTTGGGATGAAATCTTACCCGTGGTTACTGGCTAGATGAGGAGGGACTTAAGCCTCTGAAAAAATAGGGAGTAAATCCATAGAATAATCTCATAGCTCCTTGTATCGGCCAAGCTGGGTTGATCTTCCTCTTGGAAAGAATCTAATATCCCCTGAAAAACTTTGATTGCTTTTAAAGCAGGGGTTAATGTAGCTAAGCCCCTTCTCAGTCCATATGGGCTTCTGGTTTCTGTGTGTTAGGGGTTGGGACCATTTTATTGCTGATTTCTGCACTGTCTTCATAAAACCCCGAAGCTCATGGACATTTGGGTTATAATTGGAGGCAGGATTGTGCAAAAGCTGTGCTTTTATGATCTGCTGCTGACCGCATCATTGTAAGATGACTTTGCACATGAAGCCATCAGGAGGATGGTGCACTTGGCCATGAGCAGTACTCCTCATTTAGTATCTTTCTCCCAGATTTAGCTCTCTAGTGGCAGAACACAAATGCATTTTCTTTTCTTTTGTTGCTATGCCTTTATCTTTCTGGGATATTACTTGGTATTCTTCGCAGTGAGCTGGTGTCTGTCTATTTCTGCTACACCGCCCACCACAGCATCGCAGTATTTTTAACTACATCTTCTATTCCCTCATCCAAAGAGCAAAACTGAGAACGCTACAGGAAGGAAAATGAGTCTCTCAAAGTGAGCTGGCTCTGAACAGAGGAATTGAAACCCACCAATGAATAGAAAGCAAAGCTCAAAATGAACGTAGAGCATTTGGGTGCCACGGTGCATGGGGAGCCTCTCACCTGCTGATTCCCAAAGCAGCAACAGCATCAGGAGATGTCCTCTGGGAGCAGGTGATCCCCCGTGCCTTTGGGCAGATGAAGGCATTGAGTTTACTGTACCTATAAGCATTTCATGGCTGAGTTTAGCTGCACAATTGGATCAGCACACAGGAATTATGATGTCTAAGCTTTTTTTGCTGCTGCCAAGCAAGAAAAACCTGAATACCCCAAATTAGTGAAGAATTTTGGTTTTAATATGATTCTGCAAAAATGAATTCTGGTGGCAGAAAGCTTGCTCTGACTTCGACTGCAGCATTCTCTCTCTGGTGACCAACAATAGGACACAAGGAAATGGAATGAAGCTGCATCAGGGAAAGTTTCCACTGGACATTAGGAAAAGATTCTTCTATGAGAGAGTGGTGGGTCACTGGAATAGTTCCCCAGGGAAGTGGTCATGGCACCAAACCTCTCAGAGTTCAAGGAGTGCCTGAACAATGCTCTTAGTCATATAGTTTAGTTTTAGGTAGTCCTGTGAGGAGTACGAAATTGGACTCGGTGATACGTGTGGTTTCCTTCTAACATGAGATATTCTATGATTCTGTGATTTTACTGCTGACAGTTTAGATATCTCTAGGGTACATGGCATGTTTATTAAAGAACAGTATAAAGGCCAAGCATGATCATTTTGTAAAGATGGATATTACAGTAAAAGGAAGGTGACTTTTCCTTCCCCCTTCCCCAACAAACAGCAAGATGATCTATCAAAGGGACAAAAGGCTGGTACTCTGAAGGGATGCAGGCCTGTCTCCTGTAGCTTTTCCTGCTGAAAATTCCATAAGAAGGAGGCCTTTAAAATAATCCTGATTTTCATAAGTGAAACTGCAGTTTGAATAGCCAAGCAGATTTAGGAAGATGTAGGTGAGGTGACAACCAGCATGGCTTCCCTAAGGGTGAATCGTCCCTCACAAATATGGAGGCCTTCTGCAGTGAGGTTACAGTGTTGGTGGATAAGGGAAGAGCGACTGTCATCATCTGCCTAAATTTGTGCCAGGTGTTTGGAACTGTCTTGCTCAGCATCCTTGACTCTAAACTGGAGAGGCATGGATTTGACAGATGGACAACTCAAGGGATGAGAAATTGGCTGGATGGTCACACTTAAAGAGCTGTGGTCAACAGCTTGATATGAGAGTGGACGCTAGTGGTGAGTGATGTGTGGCATTCTCAGGGGTCAGTGTTTGGACTGGCACTGTTCACATACTTGTTGGCAACACGGACAGTGGGACTGAGTACACCCTCAGCACGTCTGCCAATGACACCTAGCTGCATGGTGCAGTCAGCACACTGGAGGGAAGGGACCTTGACAGGCCTGAGAGGTGGGTCCATGTGAACCTCATGAAGTTCAGCCAGACCAAGTGCAAGGTCCTGCATCTGGTTCAGGGCAATCCCAAGAACTTGGAAGGTGCCCATGGCAGGGAGGTTGGCACTAGATGATCTTTAAGGTCCCTTCCAGCTGAAACCATTCTATGACTGTGTGACAATAGAAAAGGAGTCCTGCTCCTTGCTGCAAGATATATGATCATATTGATGAGTAAGAAGCATCAGGAGAGTTGCCAGAAGACTATTTCAAGTTGCTACAGGAGTGTAGCTTCTGTATAGAGGTGTAATGGGATTGCAGCACTATGCAGAAGTGGAACAAATTTTTGTTTCAAGTTGGTGACTCTGACCTTCCAGGTTAGATGGAGCAGCTAATGAAAAACACACCAAATGGTGCAATTAATCTTTTCTAAAAGAGGGGGAAAATTTTGTGGAGTAATTGTTTCTGAGTTCAAAAGCTGTTAAAATGAAAGGGAGAAAGCAATTTTAAAATGGACAAAATTCAAGGATGGTATCTTGGCAGACCATAATTAGTTGCAGGATCTTCTGACCTGCATAGCTGAACTCTCCAGTTGTATTATGATGCTCAAAATATCCTGTAGGTGCTTAATAAATAACTGCAAATGTGTGAACCTGGACGCCGCAGGCTTGCCAAGTCTCTGCTTGCTGAATGCTTTCTCTGCAATAGGGTGTCCACCAGGGAACCAGCTGCTTGTGCTCCTCCCTTCTGTCCTTACATGGGTACACGCAAATTCACAGAATCATGGAATGGTTTGGGCTGGAAGGGACATTAAAGACCATCCACTTCCAACCCCCCAGCCATGGGCAGGGACACCTCCCACTAGACCAGGTTGCTCAAAACAACATCCACCCTTTCCTTGAACACTTCTGGGGATGGGCACCCACAGTTTCTCTGGGCAGCCTGTGCCAGGGCCTCACCACCCTCACAGTAAAGAATTTCTTCCTGATACCTAATCTAAACGTCCCCTCTTCCAGTCTGAAGCCCTTCCCCCTTGTCCTATCACTCCCTGACCTTGTAAAAAGTCCCTCTCCAGGTTGTTTGTAGCCCCTTTAGGTACTAGAAGGTGCTATAAGGTCTCCTCAGAGCCTCCTCTTCTCCAGGCTAAACAACCCCAATTCTCTCAGCCTGTCTTCATAGGAGAAGTGCTCTAGCTCTCGGATCATCTTCATGGCCTCCTCTGGACTCACTCCAAGAGGCTGATGTCCTTCTTATGCTGGGAGCCTCAGAGCTGAATGCAAAACTTGATAAAAATACATTGTTGAGACAGAAGTTTTTGATTATCTGCAGGAATTGGCAAGTCTAGTTGTTCAATATGCAAATGTGAACATTCCATATGATGCATCTCATCAGAGAAAATGCAGAAGCCTGTGGGGCAAATTATGGTCCCAATAAGATCTGTAATGCCCTTTGCATAATCCTTTACCCTTCATTTTGTGAATGAGAGACTAAATTTAATATTTTTTTTTTGCCAAAACAAACTTGCACTAAATTAAAAAAGGAGGAAAAGGAACTAGTTTTGCATTTCTCTTTTGCTGAAGGTGATTGCCTCAAATCTGCTCTTTGATACTGGAAATTGATTTTAGATCCTTGGATTTTGGACAGTTGTTATTTATCCACACAAGGCATACACCCTGAGGAAATGTTGCTTCCTTAAGCAGCAGATTGAATCAAATGTTTTTGCTGACATATTTTTCCCTGTGACAACTGACACTGCAGTTGCCACATATTTCAGTGGTTTAGCACAGAGACATTTGAAGAGAAGGAGAGAAATGCTTTTAAGAAAGTACTGTGGAATGCTGTTGCTGGAAATGAAGATAAGAATGTACTATTCGCTTAGTGGCTCTGTTGAAATATTTCTCCTGAAGAGGAAAATAGATAGAGATTCTTTGTTAGAGGTGGTGGAGTCAGGTTTGGCCAGATTTTAAGGGAAGATATTCTGATGCCTGGGCACATAATCTTATCCCAAATATAAATATGAAAGGAGATTTATCCCAGGATATTCACTGGATTGGAGGAGCTCCACTGTCTGTGTTGGGAGGTAATTTCCAGTCACAGTTAAATCAGTGTAAATTCTTTGTGGTGTGTGTATTTAGTGCCTAAAATAGGGGGGCTGTCTGTGGAAGTATGGAGTGTTCCCATCTTTTCTCTTGTTGAACTGTAGATGCTACGGAGCACCAGTCTCGCTGGTGCCAAAGGCTTGGTTCAGCTACCTGAGATCTACTGCAGTGTAATTCATTTCCAACCCAAGGAATTTCCTCTCTGTTCCCTTTGCCTTCTAGGCATGGTAACCTGTTTTTGCATTTTTCTCGTCTCTCTCATCTCCAAAACATGTTTAGCTCCCCCTCCTTTTTTTAACCAACCTTGTAGTAATATTTACAAACAAGAAGTGTCTGCTGTTGTTTAATGAGGATCCAGACACACTTTTCAGAACTGAAGGTAGTTATCAAGACACATGGAAATTGATGTCAGTCTTTAAAATGAAAACAAACATGCGTATAGACGGTTTCTTTAAATAACAGAATTTATGATAATTTTTAAATCCACCTATGGGCATCCATTAGAGCAAGTCATTCTCAGTCCTGTGTTTTCTAAGCCTTAGTATGAAGTCTATAAAGATTTGAAGCATTTCAGCTAAACTTTCATGGAAAACAACTGCTGCTCACTGCTTCCTACCTGCAGTGCCTGCTTTGTAGGGGTGGATGCTTGGTTTAATATCCTGGTGTCTCCCAGAGATGCTCATTATCTCTGTCCCTGCCTGTATCTTCAGCTACAGGGCAGTGTGGATGTCCTCATTCCCTCTTGCCTTTTCTCGTGCAACAAGGCTAGATGGATCAAATTGCTGGTCTTGTTATTTCTGCTATTCATAAGGTAGATACAGGATATGGGGGCTTCTTCCTATGATACATTTTAATCCTTAAAGGTCATTGCTTGATTTTGAAGGGAAAGACATTTTTTTCTATTTATTCTAGCATGAGTAGGGCTGGACTCCTGACCTTCTTCTCCTGGGAGCCAGTTTGATTCCTGCAGGAGTCAGGATGGGGTGACCCATGCCTCTCTTTTTGTGCACAGAAGGAAGGGTAGGACCTCCCAGCATCTGCTGCTAGGAGAGGCTGACTGCAAAACCCCATCCTCAGAAGCTTTATGTTCATGAACCTAAGGTGAAGAAGATTAAGGGTGAAAAAACCACTGACACTAAAGGTGATGCTTCATTGCTAGAATCACTTTTCATCTGAGGAACTCGCTGTTCTTGTAAGGAACAAACATTTCTCTTCCCCTTTGAGGTTTTGTGTGACAACAGGCAGAAACTAGGAAAAGTTGCTCCCTGCCATTCCTACACAAGAGCTGTGCCCAGAGCTGTATCTCAAACCCTCCTTTAGCTGTAGGATTTTTGCGAGCCTGGTGCTTTTTGTCCTTGGAGACTTTCTGTGTAAGACGTGTCCATTCACTTATCTCAGACTGGGATCATACAAACTTACAGTTTAGATCAGAAACCTGTAAAATGAGGTTGAAAGCCTCATAGTTTAAGTGGTTCATGTAAGGCTTCATGAAAGTTTGTTAAAGCACGCACACGGAAAAATAAAAAGGAGTTGACAGGATAGCTGAAAAATCAAACTCCCAAATAAGTGCTGAGGTTTGTTTATATCAATGTGCTGTGCTGAGGTTATACAGAATTAAAGTTAATTGTTTAGTTTCTTACTTTAAAGGTGATATCTATAGTTGAAGGTTACTCACTACCAGCAGCTGGAGAGCTTCTTCATGCCACACTGGGGGAACATGGCTTTAGTTTCATGCTTTGGACAGCATAGGGAGCTGGGTCTGTCTCCTTTAGAAACCATTGCCCCTCCTCCTAGACAATAATATCGCCCAGGTAAGGCTATGAGTAGAAAAAATTGTCCATTGGGTGTTTGCAGTATTACTTTTCAAAAGCAAGTAGAGAAAGCTGAGACTTGGTTTTACTTCGTTGCAGTTAGTGTAGAGCAGGGGAGGGTGAGAAGATTGAAGAATCTGTGAAATAGCCCATTTCTTTCCATTTAGGTGCAATGGAAGCAAAGATGAGCTCTGAACAGGAAAGGAAGTGACCTGGCTGAGAGAAATGTAGAGGAAAGCTTCCCCAAGCAAAGGATGCATGTAGCAGATGGAGTTGATATTGCAAAGTGTCGTGAAATTTGGGAATAACAGCCCAGCAAAGATGATTCCTAGGCCGAGCTCGAGAGTGATGGCTCCATTTCACAGATATAGAGTTAAGGGTTTTAATCTGAAACGGAATGTGGGTAAAGCTTTTCCAGCTCTCCTTTGGTGAAAATACACACTTCAGTACTCTGCTGTAGCACGACTGTTTTGGTGTGGATGGGTTGGCAGTGTGGTGTCCCCTTGGTTCAGGATATGAAGGGTTAAACTGGAATTCTACTTTGCCTGATTCTGGATGATTTGGGATGAAAAACTCTTCATACAATCATACAGGGTTGGGTTTAAATCTGGATTGTCCACATCCTAGGCAAGTGTCTCAGGCATTTAGCTACAGAGCATGAGAGATTGTGCTGTCTTAAGGAAACTGATGTACTTCCATAAAACATGCTGTTCTGGTGCTGTTGTAGTGGTCATCATCTAGGGATCTAAATGAGACAGTGTTTGAAGGGAGAGGGAATGTTTTATTAAAACAACTTCTATAATTTGCAAAAACCAGGCAAGATGATGGTTACACAACCCTTTAGAGATCTGAAATGAAAGTTTCTCACTAAGAAACTAAGAAAATATCAAAGCCACACTGAAAAAAGATAATCCTCTGAAGTAAAACTTCTGCTTTTCTTTTCAGTGGTATAAAGCCACAGACTAACTTCCCATTAAATTTGTCCATGGGAGGGAAGGAGAGGAGGAAAAAACAGGCAGAAAGGAAATAAAAGGAGAAAAAGACAGGTAAAAATTTAGCGAAAGAGATGATTGAAACTTTTTTTTCAGACTGAAGGAGGGTTTTGTATCAAAAAGCTCATTCTTTCTTCTGACTGTAAGAATTGTTATAATAAAAATTCCTGCCAGCTTTGCCTCCACAGATTGTCTTTGCTTCATGAGACAGCACTTTTTGATGCCATTTCATGTAGTTAACACTGTTCTGCCCAGCCATCACAGCTTAGCTGCTGTTTGGCAAGGGGCTGTTTCTTATAAAGTCACATTAAAATGGAGGTAACAGATAAGACTCTTTTTGACATGCACTGCAAATTATTTGAGATCAAAGTCACATTCTTGTTTTAATTGGGGAATGGAAATCTAAGAACCATATTTCAAAAATGAAGAAAAATTCATTTTACATGGATCAGATTTTCACAAGAGCATGTATCGGCCCTGATTATTCCAGGGAGGAGGACCAGCTGGGTGCTATTTATGTAGAAAATTGCCCTTTGTCTTTAAAGGCTCACATAGATGTGGAGTATTTGAATTATTTGAAAGTTTCTGTTTGTTTTTCAGTGATGAACAGTGTGGAAAATGTGATTCTAAGCTTGTCTGTGTGTATTGCAGAACGGGGGGAGTAGGCATTTTGACCCTGACGCTGTGCTGTACGGTGCAGCTGGACAGGTCCTGTCATGGTATCAGGACAATTCTGTTGCAAGAGAAACAGCAAAGGATTTAGGAGTCCTAAGTACTCGTAATATAAAGGATGGGGGAAAAACCACCACCACCTTTGGCAAAGGATCACTCTCAAAGCTTGAAGATGACTCTTCAGAGACTGTACTGGCTTGTTAGGCAAGATTATTAGTACTAATAAGAGGTAATGCACTCATGTCAGTAGCTCCCCTATGGTAACTTTTAGCTACTTCGTGTAACCAATGGTATTTTCAAAACTCACTCAGACAGCACAAGCTCATTAAAAAAAGATAGGCATTTATTTAAACTATTTATAAAGTTCAGTGTGAAAAGGAGAAGAAAGAAAATGTGCTATTACAGAAGAAGGTGAAAGTGAAGTACCCACAGGGTACAGCCCATGTAAGGCATCTAGGTAATTTGACATGAGAACGATGTCTGATTTATTGTGGAAAATCCTGACATCGCTGACCAAGATGTAACAATATCCTAGTTTTGAAGGTCGAAGTAAGAGAAAAATCAATCCTGAAATACAATGTGATTTCCTAGCACCAAGACTTAGGAAGTGGAGGGGTTTGTTCAGAGGGGACACAGTGTGCTTGGCATCACCTCAGCTCCCACTGCAGTTCCGCTCCTTTCAGATACAATTTTCTCTCCCCAGAAAGGGTCACATCTGTGCCTGCAAGTGCACAAGCATTGGGTGTGGGTGTGAGCTCAGTCCCTGCAGCTTCCCATGTTCCTTCTGAGCTCCAGCCACGCTTGTGTGCTCCGGGTCTGCGTCAGGATAACCTTGACTGCCAAATAGTGGGGATTTCAGCTGGCTGCTCTTGTGTGTGTGTGGGTGAGGGGAAGGCAAGGGGTCAGACACGGACCGGTTTTCCCTGTAGATGCACAATTTGGCTCTTGAGGTCTGGAATGCATTTTCCTTTGCTTTTTTGGTTTATTCTGTCTGAAGGATCTGAGTTTGCTCTGTCTGGCCTGGCAATGCCGAGGATGAGAGCCCCAGCTCTGCCTCGGTGTCACACACAGGGATTGACAACTGTGGGGTCCCACCAAACTCTGAGAGTCTGCTGCGATCTTACTTCTTGGGGCTTTACCCCATCACCTTCCCCAGTATGTGTTGTGATCAGCACTCAGTGGCCATGCTTCACCAAATTAAAAGTTTCTAGTGCTTTCTCAGAATTTCTGAAGTTTTCAAATCTTTATAGTCAGATTGCATGCTTGTAAATTGCAACTAATCTATAAACTCCACTGCATCTTTTAGTTGTTTCTCAGTGCTTCAGAAGGATGCTACCAAGACTTTTGGTGGGTAACATGAACAGAAACTTGAATTTTAAGAATCCATTTTGAGACATACATCCTGATTTATATTGAGTCCATCTGGGTGAGGAGCTGCTGAGAAAATCCAATGCAAAGGAAGCAAAACCATGCCATTGTGTTGCTACATAGGAAAAATGCACACCATACTGCAGCTTTGCATTTGTGGTTTAAGGTGATGATGAGCAGAAAGCATATTTCCAGGGCTTTCTTTGTGAGCAGATTACTTAAACCCAGATTCCTTCAGATGTCTGAGCTCAGCCATGGAAGCATTAAGTAAAAGAGTCAGAAACTTGACTAAGACCACTCACTGAAGCCTTTATTAAACTTTAAAGGAGGCAATGAAGCAAGGATTAGATGTAGCTGGGTGTGGAAAATAGCTGTGGAAACAGGTGTTGCTTGTCAGTTTGAGTTTTACTTAGATGTTCAAGCAAGCCAAGGCAAGTGGGGTGGTGCAGGTGCACGGAGTTAGCTGGAATTGCAGCTTCTTGCTGCAGTCCCCAGAAGTGTGTGTCACGGGAAGTCATTCATCCAGGAACTTGGGCTGGAGGAGACATCTGGGCTTCTGTAGTCGATGTCCAACATACAGACTCTAGTCTTCAGTCCAAAATCACTATAAATTCATGAGGGGATCAAATCTGACAGTGGCAGTTGTGCCATAGAGCTGAGGATTTGTCTTTAATGCTGGGATTTAGTGCAGGTGCTGCCAGACATGGTACCTGTGTGCTCATGGACATGGGGGGCTGTTGCCAGACCAGTTGTTAAAGGCAGAGAAATTGAGGTACAGAGTGTCCTAAATCCTGGGAGTGGCACTGATGAGTGAGACCCATCCAAGCCCTGCTCTATGGGTCTCCCTCATCCAAGGATGCTTTCCCTCTGAAACATGACTGTAGGTGTGTAAATGTACATAAACATACTTCTAATATTTTTGTGTGTGTATTTCTACATTGTTCTGTAAATGAAAGTTAGTTTTATGTGAGCACTTTCCTTGAACTTTGCCTGCTGGGGTTGTGAGAATAGAGGTTGGAGACAATGACACTTTGTTTTGATTTCTAGCCCAAGTTACTGTGTACAGTGATTCAAGTGTGGCTTCTAGACAGGATTTATTTATATCTGTCCATTAGATTTGGCAACAGGCTGCATGTTTGTTTACACTACTGCAATTCAAATCTATTTGTCTGCTACACTTAATGGCAGAATGTGTGGGCTTTATATATATGGAGAGATTTATTTATAAGTAGACATATTTAGGCAGAAAGGAAAGAATGATTTTTTTTCATTAGGACACGATTTTAACAGGAAGCAGGAAAAGGGAACTTGGTGATAAACTTGGAAAGTGTCAGATCAGAAGATACAAACCCCAGAGAAATATGCATGGGAATATGACTGAGAGGGACTGTTCAAAGGAAAGCACATGAAAATTAATATCAGCTGTTTTAAAGGTAAATATCAGAAAATGCTGGCTTTGTAATGGTAATCATGTTAGTGTTCATATAATAGTTAATAGTATGACTGTTTTGATGAGGAGCAGAAACAGAAATCCCAGAACACTTTAAAGATGTTCATCAAGTAACTCAGAGTTCTGGCAGAGTTGTTATAATTATCCCTACTTTGCTATTAGTAGGAAAAGTTAGGTTAAATGACATGCCAAAGGTCAGATTCCAGATTAGATGTAGTGCTGGGAATAGGGAACAGGCTCAGACTCTTTCAACCTATGGGTTTAATTCAAATGTTTGAAATGGAAAGACCTTGCCATGTTGGGAATTCACATTTGAGATCACTCTTTAGAAAGTTGGTTGTCTTCTACTTCTGTCTTTTTTCTGCAGTGGAAATTAGCCCCACTTTCAGCCATGAGAGGATTAGTAGTGCTGTGGATGCAGCTGTGCAGATGTCTGAGATGAGCTTCAGTTCTCCTAACTCTGAATGTCTACATCCATCCTGGTCCCTGTAGGCTCCTTGTGTAGTCAATGGAGAGAAAAAACTGCTGCTAACGTGATTCATCTGACCTGTTTTAGCCACCTACTTTAGGAGTATGTGAAGCATGCTCTAGAAACACTTTTATTTCTTCTGATTTTAAGGGGGCCCAAATGAAGAACTGACACTTAGAGGTTGTCTGGACTGGACAAGGTGAAGCAGAACTCAGAAGAGTGTAAGCAGCTCTGATACTTTGACTGGCTCCAATTGTGGCTTACAGGAGTTTATCTTTTTTATAGTGGGGTTTTGCATGTGTCACTTTTCATTTTATCTTTACTTCAGCTTCTGGCCCCTGTGTTTTAAAGTCCATTAGATTTAACTACAGTTTTAGAGTAAAAACATGGTAATGACCCAGGTACTGTCTCATGGACTTGGGTGAGACCACAGCTTTGAATTCAGTTTATTGCTTGAATGCATCTCTTTATTGCAGGAAATGGAGTAAATAAGCTCCCTTGTAAAACATGATTTTAGTCAAGACAGACCTTGACTTCTGATTGGGGTACAAGCACCTCTTCCAACAAGATCACCTACTGCCCTCTTGTAGGGAGCATTTTAGGGGTTCTGTTCATTGTTACCCTGATTCTTACCCCATCCCCTGGGATGTTCTTTTTCTTTCAGTTTACTTTAAATTCTCCTTGAAAAATATTTGGAATGCAGTGCCTGTGATGCTTACACAGCCATCTGAAGACCACTTCAGTATTCTTAGGTTAATGTGCTCCTGTGTATTCATACAGGCTATTTATAAAATCCTTCTCTCTCTGTTAAGTTGTATGATGTGCCTTGTGATTTTGTTGTGCTTTGGTTCTATTATGTAGATGTAATAGCACCCAAACCACTGAAATTCTGTACTGAGATGTCATGAAGATTTCTAAGGGAAAGGTATTTAAAAGTCTAAAGAGCTACCTGTTCCTGGATAGTAAAACCCATCCAAATGAGGAAAACTGAGAATAGCTTTCCTTCATGTTCTACCTATCTGCCCTTTGGGACGCTGGAGGAGTTGTGGAGAGAATTGCAGGGGATTTCAAAAGGTTCCTGGTGTATTAAACACTTGAAACACAAAAGTTGATATGTCAAAGTGTATCTGAGCTTCTCCTGGTGTGGGACCTTACATTGTCAATGTGTAACTTTTGTCATCTCAGTTGGGTGTTACTATCTTTATGCTTTGATTCAATTAGTTAATGAAGCTGGGATAGCTGACATTTGCCTGAAACCACTTGTTTTTCTGAAGTGTTTTGTTTTAAATGTCATCCTAGACCAGCCTGGTTTCACTGGTGCAGTAGTTTGCAAACACTAAAAAGGAAATTCCCTTCAAGAAATAATCCCTGTGCTCCTGTTTACATGATCTTGTCAAAGTCTCAAATTGTTGTGCTTTTTGTAGAGTAGCTGGGGATGTTCTCCATGCAGTACTACTTTATTCCTGCACTGGCTTCTAATTCATTAACCATTGAAATAACAAGGAGTAAGGATGGACCTTAAACATGGGTCATGCTTCCTGAAAACTTGGGCAGATGGGCCCATAGCATCCAGTTTGCATTTTAAATTCTTTGTCACAAGGATAACTGATAACTTTTTGTTCTGAAAGCAGAGCTCTGGGACAAGAAATCCCATATCCCTTCTTAACACCTGACTAAGCTTTTGCATCTCACTACTCTGAGAGATACTGCTGTGCACTGAAAAGTGCACATTAATATCTTGAGCCAATGGTTATTCCAGCCAAGCCTATGTTGAACTAAAGGCTACAATTATCTGCAGGTCCCAGGGAGCTGATCTCTTCTTCCCTGGTATTGCCAGCTGCAGAGTGATTCAACTTGTGTCATTCCTGGGGCATGCTTCCAAATGTCTTAGCAAATATTAAGCAGATGAATATGTAAAGAATGTTAAATGTTCCTGTGCTAACATCTTTATCACAATTATAAGGTGGCAGTTGCTGTCCCTTTAGTAAGAGAGGTTTGTGTTTTAGTTGTTGTTTAATTTGGAAGTGAATTGATAATTCTCTTCTTGCCAACTGTGGCACATGAGACAATGAACTTCACAGTGAAATTTGACTATAATAAAACACATAATCTGTTTCACTTAGTTTCAAAGAAGGCAGTTGTTTAAAGCAGCTGGTGAAGTACACAGATGTTCTGGTTGAGGGCAATCCAATATTGAAATGGCATAATGTGGCAACAAACTCTCATTTTAAAATGAATGGCTGACAAAAGAAATATTTAGTTAAGCACCCTATCCCTAATTATAGTGGCAGATATTTTTCATCTGGAAGCATGTGTTCAAAAGGTGCTGAACAACCGAACCTTCTTTCTGGCAGAAAATGCTGTGTTGCAGTTCCTTAAGACAGAAAAGATGCATTCACTGCTTGCTGGACTCAATTCCACTGCTTCCTGAGTCTGCAAGTGAAATGACAGTGGCTGTGCAAAGAGGCTTCATTCATCTGCAGACATAAGTGTTGAGAAATCATATAAGAAAAGAAAGCCAAAGGTAACATGCTTGTGTCAGGGTCCTTTTCCTCTACGGGGACCAGCAGAAGTGAATTTTTAAGCTGGGATGGAGACCAGCTGCCTCAGTGAGTTTCCTTGTGGAGACAGCTTTTGATCATAATATTTTACTCATCTTCATGAATGCCTGCCCAGTGAAGCATGGAAGTGTTGGGCTTTCTCTCCCCGCCACAGAAGAGGAGGTCAACTGATGCAATTTCCTTGCACTTCATTTCTTTGAATTTGCACAGCTGCCCTCTTGGGGCTGCAAAGTCCCTGGCCCTAGGGCCTGCCAGTTTTGGAAGCTTCTAAATGTCAAGTCTAATCTCAGTTTTCATTTTTAAAAATACAAAGTTCCTTGACTTTTTGCATGCAGAGAAAATTGAGCTATTCCCAGTCAGTCAAATCTTGGTGCCATTATGTTTCTGGGTGCAAGGTGGAAGAGAGAATGAGATGTGACTGTTTCATTTTCCTGTAATAAAAGGAGGCATGGTGCCTTCAATTATATCAATTAAATCAGTTAAATAGTAACTTTCCTCGTTATCACAAGGCCCCTGCTTTACACAGGCCTATTCTCTAGTGCAGCCTCCAGCATGAAAAGCTCTTCATAGCCTGCCCTGGCCATGCAAGCACCAAGGCAGTTCTGTATTGCCCGGTTCCTGAGGTGGGAGCTGCTCACAGAAGACACCCAAGAGCCTGAGGGGAGAGGGAGGACCAGGGGCACCAGAGTAGTTGAAACTGTGGGTATTTTCTCATTCCCTCTCCTGGCTGCTCAATTTAAAGCCATTACTGTTAATAAAGTTTCAGGAGTAGAAGGTAGGTAGGTAGGTAGGTAGGTAAGAGGCATGGAAAGTTGACTGAAAGTCAACCACTCTGCCCTCTTCCGCAGTCTCCAAGGCTTCCTCCCTTGGTGCAGACCATTTCGTATCCTTCCCGCTCCAACTGGCTGTTCACCACTTTTAGCCCCAGGGTTGGCATTTCTGCCTACCTTCCCTGCCCATCAGCTACCTATCATTGACTTAAAGTGTTAGTCAGACCTGCAGCTGTCAGTGGGGCTGTGGTTGCCTGCGTATGAGTAGGCTGTTGTCTGATGCTTCCTGGCAGCAGGTGTGGTGCTACGGCGCTATCTGTCCAGCTAGCGAGGTGACCACAGCGCCGGGCACCTGCCCGCACGGGAGGGGGTGACGGGGGCGCGAGGGAGGGTCAGCGGAGCTCGAGCTCGGGTCCGCCTAACCCACCGAGGGTGAGGTCACGCAGAGGAGGTAGGAATGAGGCGGAGGGACTTCTTTGTGGAAAAGCAGGAGCAGGTTCCATGAGAAGAAGCCCCGAGGGGCCGTTACCAGAGTGTTTCACCCCTTACAGAGTGGGAAGGGAAAATATGAAACAACCAGTAATAGAGGGACATGGGGTTTGAATCCTGGCGGGCAAAGGGTACAGACCAATAGAGGATAACGTGGGAGGGGACAAATAGCATGGGCCAACAGGGGATCGGGGAACCCAGAACCCTCTGTGGGAAGAACCAAACACAGCGGGGAGAATGCAGTGGCCAATATGATATTGCTGGCCGTGGAACCTGCCATAACGCACCGCAGTAGAGTGGTGCAGAGCCTACGAAGCTCATCTGGTCAGATAGCACTCGACTAAGCTGAACTTCGTGTCTGTGTTGGCATGATCCCAGTTTATCAGTGCCATGATAATTCTGACTGAGTTGTATGCACAGAACTTGAAGTCACACTTCTTGTTTGCAGGAGAGGCACAGTGTTTGTCCTTCTGCCATCCTTGTCAGTGAAACAATTTGTCTTTCCTATACCAATGTGCATCCTCCTGTGTTGTTTTGATTAACTGCTTGCATTTTCTAGAATGCATCATCACAGAGACCCCCTGTCTCTGAGAGTGCTGTAACCCTGCTGCCTGCTTGCATGGACTTGGAGGCACTGGTAAGAAGAGCCTTGTTCCAGCAGTGTTGTGTTTTCCCAGCCTTTATAGGACATGAGGCATGTATGGCATGTAGGAGCTCTTCTCTGAGCTGGAAGGATGAAGGTAGAAAGTATTGAGCTCAGCAACTTCACCATTTCAGTGCAGAACATCGTCAGATTTATTCTTATTCCCACCACTGTTATAGAGACCCAGAGTCAGAATGGGCTTCAGAAAGAAGACGGTGGGATGTGGTGGACAGATTGGGAGCAGGGCCTGGGAAGACCTGGGGTTTCTTCCTAGGCTTGTGCTAACACTGGGGTCTCTTGGACAAAAGGTTCACTGTCTACAAAATGGGGCTAGGGAGACTCCTGGAGTGTAAACCTTCTAAGGTCGCAACAGTCTTCTTTTGGAAACAGCTTCTACTCAGGTGTTTTTCTCTTGAATGACCCTTCCTGGACAAAGTTATGTCTGTATTTCCATGTCACACTGTTTAATAACATGACTTCCCAGCAAAGCCCACCTGTGGCAGGAGGTGAGGATATATAGGCTTTAACACATCCATTCAGATTTAACTACCTTTTCAGGAAAATATTTAGAAGTAAGTTTTCCAAGTAAGAGGTTTTCTATTGCTAGACATCCTGAAAATGAAGCTGCCTCTGGGCAAATGCAGTATCTTCTTATTGCTCATAATATGGTTACTTTAAATCTTCTGCCTTTATTGAGAAAATTATCATCCTTGCTGAGGATCCCTTGTTGAGGATCCCTCCATTAGTCTATCAGGGAGGCAGTTAGTAGAGAAGTAGATGAGTCATGTGAAGCCTTGTGTCTCTTAGTGCATGTTTGCAAACCTAATTTTAGTCAGTCTACTCCATTCTACTCTGACAAAATTAGATAACATTGTTACAGCTATGCAAGTGTTTAAATCAAAAAGATTCTCCTGATAAATATAATTAGGAAAAGCCGTTCCCTTTAGCTGTATTTAGCTGTATTCAGTCATGGATCACAAATACTTTTTTTTTTTTTTCCTACAAGGTACCTAAATTTGGTTTCTAATACTGCTCTCAGAACCCACTGGCTTCAGCAGGCTTTGTGTCGTGTCCTTAACTGTACACACATCCAAATATGTGCCTGACATTTCCTGTGCATCTTCCTGCTAACAAGTGATTGTTACCACTACAGTGTTCTGCCTGCAAATGCCCTCATGAGGCACAGCACCAGTTCTGAGAAAGATTTCTTGACTTGCCAGGAAATTGTCCTGTTTACTGTTAACTTTTGAGATTTCACACTGCATCCATTAGGTTTGTATTTGAGCACCTCCTACCAGTGAATCTCACCCTTTTGCCCTTGGGAAGTAGGGGATCTGGCAGACAGAGGTGTTTTTATGGTCACAAACTGAAGTAAACATGGATTGGGACAGGAGCAGAACCTGATATGAAACATCAACAAAGCACATCTGAAAAGGAAGAAAGAAACTGATAGCCTTTGCAAATTGACTGTTAAATACTGCATCTGATGCCACTGCAGTAGGCTTTTAGCAGTATTTGTTACTTCTGATTAGATTTGTTAGATGTACTAGATGACAACAGTCTATTTAAACATCCATTCATGCTCTTGCTCTAGCATGTTTCAGAGTGCCGTGGGTATTACATTTGGAGTTGTGGGGACACACACAGCCTCTCTTCTTTCTTCCTGGAACTTACGTTCTGATTTGCCAGCTATGGCACTTTGCTCCTGGGATCTCCTTGGCTTTTTGTCTAAAGAGGATGAGATGTGGAGTCTCTGGACTTGTGTCTCCCTCCAAATGCTCATGTTGGAGCAATGAACTTAAGTCACAAAATCTTCTTTGCAAGGTGAGACTTCTTGCTCCTTCCCTTTCCTCCCAAACCTGTCTGCCAGCATGGGTTATCTCAGAGCAAGGTGTGCCTGTCCGTGGAAGAGGTGGCTAACTCCAAACTGAAGCAAGTGATTGCAGTGGTTAAAGAGAATAACGAAGGCTGGCCTGTCCCCTTGCATGCAGCCTGCACGGGGAACAAGTGACTCATGCTTTGGACAGTATGTTACAGGCTTCTCGCAGCCTGGGATCCCACAGTTGCAGCTGATGTGTGACCAGTCATCCAGTGTGGCTGGAGTGTGGGGCCATGGAGTGGGAAAAATGCTGGGATGTGGTCCAGAAGGAGACTACTGCACGGAAAATCTCCTAAAAATGTATCATTTTAGCAAGATGTTAATGCCAGAGAGCATCATCTTATCTCACAGACAGGAGTGAATGTGGGATCTTATCCTCTGGGATGAAAAGGGGCTGGGGAGGGCAGGCCCTCTTGGCCTTATCGATCCTTCAGACTTCTCTTATCCTGTGGGCTTTTCCCTTTCCTTCTGCTGCCAGTGTCCTGCTATGTGCAAAGGGAGGGCAGAGCCCTTGCTTCCATTGCACCTGTTTTCTGGGTAAACAGATTTGCTGCTGTTGACAGTGGCCCACAAGCTCCTCAGTCTGTTAAAGTTCCATTTAAATAAACAAAGCATATTTTCAGTTGTACGAAATGTTTGGCCATGGGAGCAGAGAGGCCTAGCAGGTGTCTTTAAGGCCTCTAGAAATGAGACAACAATCCCCAAGCGGAACATGCGGTGGCCTGGCTGCTTTGTTAATGGCAGCTGGCCAGCCCCCACTGGATGTGACCCAGGACAACTAGATTAACACAACACCAAAAAAAACCCCACTTCTTTTCTTTCTAACCAGCAATGTCCCCTTCTCTTCTGTCTCTCAGCAATCTGTCCTGCCCCTTCATCTTTCCCCAACTCTTTTTCTGATCTTTTCCCTTCCTCCTCCTGTCACGAGGATCAGAACTACAAACACACCAGTTGCTAGTCTGGAGTAACCCCAGAACGATTTTGCCTTCTTGCCACTTAGATATTCCAGGAAGCAAATGCTATCTTTGGTTTTGAGAAAGACTGGTGGAAAACCCACAAGAGGCAGGTGAACTCCTGTGGCACATGGGTGTAGCAGCTCTGTGCTGGCACCAGTGAGTGGTGTAGGAGAAGTGTTGGGATGGCACTGTGGGAGTGATCCTGTGGTTCTGGATCTTCCAGCATGTGACACTGGGAGGAGCTTGAGAAGCACAAGACCCTGGTGCAGCACATTGGCAGGTCTCATTCCTGGACTGCATGTGCTGGCTGGGGAGTTGCCTTTTGGTGGTGAAATGCCATCTTCAAGTCCTACTGAAGGACCCGTTAAGAGTTATTCCAGGTGGTTATTCCTAGAGGGAACTGAACAATCTTGCACGTCCATCAAGTGTATTGCTGCATGAGTCTGCTCAGATGGGAGGGTATCACCTGTCTAGCAGTGACTGAGTTAAGAAAGAAAAAGAAAAATCTTTATTTTCAGGATTTATTATTGGATAAAAAAAAGAGCAGACAGTTAAAGAAGACATTTAAATGGGAAACAGAAAAGGTAATGGAGTTAATGAGATTAAAAATTGATCTTGAATAGTGTGTATTAAATTATTTGTATTTATCCTGGTGTCTCTGTTAGTGGGACATTATTAATGGCATACTCAGCAGGTGTGGTTAAAATGAGGACTTTTTATTTAAAAAGGAGTTTGAAATATGAAACACAGCAGGAAAAACAGATGTTGGAAAAACTGGAGGCCAAGAAAGCCATTATTAGACTATTTTCTGCCTTCAATGGATCTGATTACCTGATCATTATTCTGAGCACTGTTTGGAAAAGGTGGGAGATGGGAGAGATTTCTCCTTGAAGTCTTGCCACAGATGTTGAGACACTTCTATAGCTGCATGTTAATGTATGGCTGAGCAGCCTTCAGAGAGTGGGAGAAAGTTCTACGTGATTAGAAGCAGCATCAGGTGGAAAATCGTGAATGAAATCAAACATCAGTGTCTTTGTTAATTGTGAATGATGGATGAAGGTTTTTCTCTGCTAGTTTTATATCTTTAAAAAGGAATTGTTAAAGTCTGCCTTCAGTTAAGAATATTTTACTAAGTTCTTCATGCTGGCTCTTGAAGTCAAAAAGAAAGTCTACTTACAGAAGAGGTGGAAGTCAGAAAGTAGTTTGTATTTAAGTGTTGAACCACCATAGCCTCTTCCTGCAGAAGTATGGAGAGGACTGCACTAATTTCTGCTAGTTAATTCCTACTGGCTGAATAATGTGAATTCAAAATTTGCAGACTGAATAGAATGAACTTAACAAATTGGGGTTTGTTTTCTCTCCCCCTCCGTGTTCTAACTATGAATAAAATTATGAATAAAAATGTAACCTGGTAGCATTAAAGCTGTGGAGGAGACCAAGCTTAAAGTCTCTCAGCTCAGTGTTATGGCAGATGATATTTTATATTTATTTTGTAGTATTTTTAAGTTAATTTTTAGATGGAACTTAGGGAGTTATGTAACTTGTGTGCTATGAATTAAAATTCAAATTTCCATTGCTACACAGTGTGACAAATCAAAACCAGAAAAAAAAAAATCTATGAAATGCAAAGTGTACGTCATTCATTTTTTGCCTAAGTTAATGTAAAAATTAAAAATTCTGAATACAAGTGTGGTTAATCTGTGTAATTGCTTATTGCATTTCGATAATGAATAATGTATTCTGCTGATCACCTAAGGATGCACCAAGTTTCTTCTAACCAGTAAGAGTTTCCTCTGGGAAAACAGCTTAGAAAAGTAGAAATGCAAACCAAAATGGCAACAGTGCAGGACACCCTGTTTTAATTAATCTTACTGATTTACACCATAATTAATACTGCTTTTGCAAGAACAACTTGTGGGCCCACTTGGAAATGAAGGTGGGCTCAGAAGGAGCCTGGGCAGTGCGGAGGGAGGTGGTACCCCAGGCTGCAGCAGCCACCCCAGCTCACTGCACCTCTGCATGACTTTCTCGCTTCCAGAGAAGAGAGTTGGCCAGGACAGAGATCTGCAGCACAGACCCAAGGCAGCTTCCGCAGCGGTTGTGAAATCACACTCTGCAGTCCCCCTGTGAAACTGGCCTTTGCTTTTATTAGAAAGGTTTTTAAGTATCCCAAATTGGAATGCAACACTTAGTTGCTACATTAATTTGAAATAAAAGGTTTTTTATAGCCAGAAATGGTGGTTTTCATTTGATTCATCTGTAATAGTTCAGTTTTTCTGTTTTCTGTACAGAGAAATAAATCAGCATTATGTGCTGATTTCTCTTTATGCTTGTTTATTGTGGTGTGATGGTTTGTTCTGCTTTCAAGTGTCATTAATCCCCAAGAAGTAAATCAGAGTTTCTGAATAAGCTTTTCTTTGTCAGGTTTCACTGGGGTTTAATCCTCGGCATCGTTAAAAAGGCTTTTCTTTTTATGGAGGAGCCTTTTTAGGAATTACAGCATGCAGACAGTAAAAGTTCAGACATTGTAGTTGTCGCCTGTTAGTACTTATATTTCTCTTTTCCCCTTCTCCTTCTGCCATATGTAGCTGTCTAGGGCTTGGGGTCAAACACAGACAGAGGGGTTTGACTGAAAAGGGTGAGCAGAGGAGGAGCTGTGCTATAATCTGGTCTGGAGCTCCTGTCTGATTCAAAGCAGTGGCTTTGGGTGAGTTTCCCAGCATCACCAGCCGGGAATAACCACACATAGCATTTAGTCCTGGGTGGTGTAGTCTCCTGTCTCCGTGCAATGGAAAATTTAGGCTTTCGGTGCAGGAAGACTTGTTTCAGAGCTGACAGCAAGACAGAAGAGACTCATTAAAACAGAACAAAACAAAAAACAACCCTCAGTAAAACCACCGTGCCAAGAACTGCCACAAACCACATTTCCTCCTGTGCTTCTCTACCTGCTCTTCCCAAGCAAAGACTGTAGCACATCAGCCAAGAGGCAAATAATTAAAAGCATTCCCATACTGTGTCCCTGAGAGGTGTCAACAGTGAAGAGTCCTGTTTGATGGATGGTTGTGCATTTAGGAGAGGGGGAAGGATTGTCTTCTCTCTTCCCCTCCCTGTTTCTGGAAAATGCTACCAGAGTGTTGTGTGCTGGCCCCAGATTAATTTAAACAAAATCTTAAAACTGAGGCTGTGTGTGGCAGAAGCAGTTTTTCACTCTAGCTGGCTGCAAAGGAAAAACTCCAGAAGGCCATCAGGCACTTGGACAGGTTTAATACCTGGAAAGGTTGCTGGTGGTAGAGTTCCTGCTCCATTGGAAACATGGGATGCTCTGGTGGCATGTGAGGCAGCGATAAACCCATACACAAAGGCAGAGGAGCTCACACAGAGAGGACAGCATACATTAAGAGACTTAAGATTTCACAGGAGAAACTGGATTTTTTTGTAGGATTGTGTAAACTTTTTGCTTTCTACTTTGTAAAATGGACTCATGACCTGTACAGCAACAGTTTTTTGCAGTTTAAGACTAGTCTGCACACCTCACACCTCATAATGATGCTGTACTGCTGTGATTTTCTTTCTGGACTTCTTATTTGTGGCTTTATATCTAAAATTTCCACTTAAATTTAGCTTGATGAAAATATAAATCAGCCTTAGTTTGGGACTGGGGGAGAGCCTTTCTGTTGACTGCAGAGTGATTGAGATGCAGGTTCAGACACTGAACTTGGTGTGGATGTGTGAGGTGGATGCAAAATGAATTATGAGATGGGCAAAAGGATCTCTGAGGAGAAGAGCTGGGTATAAAAAGGCATAGATGGGGATATCTTGCAACATCCTCGGAAGTGCCTCCGATGCTGGAGGGATGTCTTTGTTGCTGGATAGTTTGCTGTTAGATTTAAAGAATGGTCATCCACTCTTTGATTGAGACCACTACAAGGGATAAAAAATGACACATCTGCTTCATGCTGTCCTGAAATATATCCTCCAATCTGCAAAAATAAAACAAGAGCTAATGACTTTTCAACATGTATTGAATGTTTTATTGTAACGTCTACTATGCGCAGAACAACCTTGCTAAAATCTCCAGAACATGTAAATGATGTGCTGTGAATAGGCAAATGATCCCTAGGCAATAATGTGTGCTGAATAACCTTTGTACCTTAGCAAACTGCCAGATCTGCAGTGAAATCTGGTAGCTGAATAATCCATTGGGTTTGATACTGCACCTGGCTCTGGACATGGAGAGCAAGATCAGTCAGCCCCGGCAGTGGGACCGCTGTGTGGAGGGTGACACTGGAAAAGGTTCAACCACAGCATCTCAGTGCAATTGGAGAGCAAATTGTCACTACGAAACGGTGTCAGGACAAGCTGATTTGGTCTTCGTCAGTCCCTTCATATTCTTTTTTAAGAGCAAAGCAGCCTTTCAGGACCATTTGTTGAAAGCAGAATGTGCCACTGCTGCTAGGCTTGGAGGAAAAGACAAACCATCCTCTCATGATAAGGATGAACACAGCAGCAGTGTCTACCAACACCAAGACGAAAGAACACAAACCTAACTGTGTCTTATTTTGGGCTTCTGAGTGTTTCTATCACTCTCTATGTCATCAGAGCTGTTTCAGAACATATTTTCAGCTGTATCAGCCACAGTGGATATTTTTAAAAATTCTTTCCTATTATGCCATTCTGCTACTGACTGAAAAAAGGGAAAGGGTAAGGCCAGCTTTCAAAGGGATGCATACTCTGTCTGCTTCAATGAAATCAATGTTAGTCTCCACCTACTCTGCCCTGGGGTTGTTTCGTGAACTACGTATCAGAAGAACGTATCAGTATCATATCATTACAAGCATTTGAAAATTATTCTCTAAAATCAATGTGCTATTTTTATTTAAGCTTGCATTTAGCAAAATCTTCTCAACATTTCCTTCCTCTGAAAAAGTTAGTGGCTATTAATTATGAGAGAAATGCATCTGCAATTATTTTCTCCAGTGACATGGATTTATCTGTACTATGGCCCACATAATTCTGTTTTTACCACAGTGACATTCCAGAGGTTACATCCAAGATAAATGTATCTTGATGTATGCTAGGTTATTTATCCATGGAAATATGGGGGTAAGGGAGGATGAGCAAAATCTGGCTGCTGCTGTGGCCGTGCACATGCTAGAAAATCTGCTGGCTGCAAATACGGCACATGGCGAAAAGTTAGTTGGCCTGATTCTGTCTTTTCCAGAAAGTCAGAGAAACGGAGGCGACCCCGAATCCCCTGAACCGGCAGTGCCGACCGCAAGGCACGCGGGCGTGCTCCGCGTGCTCATGCAGCTGGATACGGCGTGGAGCACCCCCTGCCCAGCACCAGCCATCACTCTTCATAATGTCAGCGTCTCACAGACCCATCTCGCAGTCAGCTGAACAGGGTTGGAGTGGAAACACAGCGCTTCAAAATATACCTTTGGTGCCACGCTAAAGGTCACCTCTGCTATCGCTCTTCCCCCTCTGTGTGACCCAGCATTGTGAAAAGCAGCTGCACTGGTGCTGTGGCCAGACAGAGAGAACCACACCAGGTAGCTATAGGAACAGAAACATCCTCGTGTCCCTCCAATACCCAGGTGTTAACTTCAGAACTGCTCAAGGGTCAGATCTTTATCCAGTGAACTGACAAAAATTGCCATCCTCTCTCTTCTGCTTCCCTCAGCAATTGCTCATTGTGGACTTCTTATTTCTTTCTCCAGCAATAGTCTGCAACTTTGAATTGTGCTAACAACACACATCAGATTGATGGCCATGCCACATGGGGTGGGGAGCAGGGGTGCCTTAGTGCAGCCACCATCCTCCTCATGGAGATTACAGTCATCAATTTCCATCTGCTGTGAGCATCAACAACCTGATTCCTGGCTTTAGGAACATCAGTTGATTCCCAAGGCTGAGCGGATTTTCATTTGGCAACTACTACTACACCCCCACCATCAGTGCTGTAAAAAGACAGCAGCAGCAGGTAATTTGCTTTGGCTCTATAATATATGAGCCTGAAATTGCGTATTTTCCTCTGCTACGTCAGACTGGTACCCAGATTGGTACCTTTTGAGACTTTACAGATGCCTTATAGCTTTATCCAGTAGCACAGTCATCTCTTTCACTGGCTAATCAGAAGCATTATTGTTCAACACTGGTTTTTGGGGAAAAAAAGAGAAAGCTTCAAACCTTCAAAGCTTTAATTAAACATGGTGTGAACCGAGCCTGAAATTTCAGGACAATAGGAGAAGCAGATCCAGTTGCAGGGCAGTAGGCTCACAGCCTTGTTGCTGTTATCCTGCACTCCATCCAGCAGCACCAGTCCCTCCTCCTCAGCCCTGTTTGCTTGTGACTCTTCCTGTGTATTCCCCCACCCTCTTCCCACTTGTTTGCAGGCTCAGGGTCTCCGTTCATACGTGGTCCCCACTTCATATCTGAGCTGGTCTGCAAGCACACACAGTAGGAGCTGCTGCACTTTAATCTGAATTTCAACATTCATTTCTGTCAGGGAAGACGTTTGCCAGGATACAGGGGATGGATGGGGATCCTGACAGGGAAAGGGGACAACATGGAGGAAGCAGCTGGGTACTGTGGAGTTGAGGCTAATCCCTCCTGAAGCATCAGACCCCACAGGCTGCAGGTACCTCTCTGGTGCAGCTGGTAGATCCCTAAGCTGAAAAGCTGTGAACCTTGCGAGGGCTTTTCAAACACTCGTTCCCCAAATGCTTCTAAACAATGCCTGTGATTAGTCCAGAACCATGACTATAACACTTGGAGGAGGAAGAAAGGCTTAATAAACCCAAATGTGTTTGTTAGCAGTAATTCACAGCAGGGTCTGTGGCTGAGCCTGCCAGCTGCCACGGTCTGCACGGGCTGCATTTAGCCAAGCCTAAAAGCAGGAGCAGTATTGGCTCTGGAGAAACCTACTGCTCCCTCCTATTGTCTAGAGAAATTAATTGCTTTATAGTAATGCCTGGAAATTGTGTGCCAGTCACATGCTAAACAGATACAGAGCAGAGTACAGATTTGTTCAATGAATTTCCAAAGCCTTCTCACTGAGGTATCATTCTCTTGGAACTCCTGTTGAAAAAGGGGCTGATTCCTCCCTGTATTCTTCCAGGTGGTGGTTTGTCCCTTCATACATAGGACTAGGAAGAGCACTATCATGTCAGGTGTCATAACACTGACATGTTGTGCAAGTGCTAACTGCAGTACTGGAAAATAGCATTTATTTCTTTTCACCATAGTATGTTCTAGATCCATGAGGAGCTGCAAATGTTCTAGGATAACTGTGGCCTGTTTCTTTCCTTGCTAGTGCTGAGCTTGCTGTGTCTATGAGAGACCTGACTGATGACATGTGGGAGCTGGGTCTTGGACACCACCATAACATTGTCTAAATGGTCCTAACTGAGCTGTGCATTACGTGGGCTGATTCTGTCCTTTCACAGGCTGATTCCTGAAAATGTTCAGGGAAGGTGTTCACATCATCCTTAAATTCTCTACTGCAGTGTTCATCTACAGCTTTCCACCCAAATATTCTCTCTGTTGCCTCCAAAGTGATCGTTTCTTTTGTCCCCTTCTCCAAAGATATGGTCTCAGCTCTGTTCTTCAGAAGACCTTCGTCTGAGAGCAGAGGAGTGACTCCATGAACAGCAGGAGTTTTGCATTTCTGACCTCACCCATCTGGGTCACTTTAGTGCTGATGTACCTGCTGTGTCACCCACCTTGGCTCCCTTCTCTTGCCCAGCCAGATGCCACCCCTCTGCTGTGGCCTCATGTCTTGTTGCTGTCATGTCTGTGTCTACCCTGTGTGCTGGTGTTCATTGTATCTGCCTCTGGGCCCTCAAAATTATGCTTAAGTAGTCTGATTTTTGGAGCAGGGAATTTCACAGAATGGAATGGAATTTGTCCTTGCAAACAAGGAAAAAACCTCCTACAAAATCAGTAGATTTCTGTCAGTATAAAACAAATTTGAGGGGGAAGAATCTCCTTCCTTCCTTCCTCTGCATGCCTCCATTTTTTTACCTAAAGTGTTGTAAACAGCAAAACTGCTTCTGGTAAGCACTGTCCTGGCACTGGAAATGGCTTTCTGTGGCTACTTAAAATTACTGTGGAGATCGATAGGGAATAGCAGCAGTTGTGCAGTGAAGAGTGAATGACATGAAGTTAACTTTCCCTCCCCTGCTGGGATGTATAATGTACTGTGGCCTTGTTTCTTTATCTTCTTTATACAAGAGTCATTTCAAGCTTGATTTTTCTTGATAATCAAAAAAGAAGGTATAGATTTTACTGTACTGAAGCAACCCAAAACATTGCTGTCATTCAGAGGTGTGTCTCTTCATAATCTACCCTCCAAGCACATTTGCAGGCTCACAGGTCCTTTCACCATAATGCATTTTAAATTCATCTTTTTACCTTTCACACACACACACACATATATATGTCCTTGTGCTGTTTGGAGCTGTATGGGGAAGACAGATGATTTTCATGTGCCTTCCCTTAGAGCAATACTGGCCACATGGGATGTCATGCAAAGCAAAGTGGAACAGTCTTAGAAAGCTGGGGAAAAAAATTAAAAGCATTAAGAAAGTAATGGGAAGCATTTTGTGCAATCTACATATAAACATAATATGTTTTTTATATATATATTATGTATACCAAATGTATACCATTTTAAATGCCTTTTTTCATAATTTTTTTTAAGCTTGGACAGCAGGATGCCTGCTATGTTAAATTGTTTCCTTCAGAAGTCATTGGCAGTAGCAATAGTATTGAAGTGGCTTTGAAGGCTGGACTGAACAGCGAGATAAATAACAGTTACATTTTTGGTTTGTGCATTATCATATTGCTCTAATTCAGCTTAATGAGTCAATTATCCACTTACAGAAATTAATTACAAAACAGGCTCTAAAAGTGTCCAGGATGGGTTCTGTCAAGCCAGCATCATGCTGTGGGATGTGATGAGTGATGCTGAGCCTCTCTCCATCTCTGTGCCTGTAGGAGATTCCTTTCCTTGGGACAGAGGTGGTGAGAGTGGAAAACTTTGGTCCTGGACTGCAGTACAAAACCTTCTGTCAGTCTGTTGAACACTTCGTGTTCAGCTTCACCTTGAGTAAAAGTGGGCTTGGGAACGTCACGTTGGGGAAAAAATCTGGGAGGGGTTTGGAGCTAATTGAGCTGCAGCACTAAGGGCTCGCTGTCATTCTGGGGTACTTGGGTGCTCACAGCGAGGATTAACTGCAGGGATTCTGATCTGTAAGACATGAAGTGCCTGTCTGTTGTAGTGGTGCGTCTCATGCCAAGGGAATGGGATGCAATAGATCAGAGTTAAATGAAAACACATTTCATGTATTTATAAATGAGCAGTGGTATCTGTTTTCCTGCTTTGGTGAACCTGCTGGTGGTTGGTATTATTTAATAGTAAGTGAAAAGCCCAGAGAATATAAATTGCTTGCATTTCTTCATGACAAAACTGGATTATATAAACCTGAAAGGAAACGCTATACTTGGCAGAATAAAACTGATTCATGTACTGCCTGTTAATCTTTCAACATTAACATTGATTGAAGCTGGGGTTGGTTTTTGGTTTGGTTTGGTTTTTTCTGATTTTGGATTTGTTTCTTATTATCAGTAAAAGAAGTTAAGCATTGAATTGATTATTTGAATATTTAAAGGCTGAATCGTGTATTGCCATGAATGCTGTGATCTTTAGAGGCACTGACAGCTTTCCCTCTGGCTGTTAACATGTCTGCTTTATACAACACAAATGTCAACATCACTACTCCTCTAATTAGAGCAGTAGGTCAAACAGTGTCTTTGTCTGCAGAGGAACCCGAGCCATTAGCCATGTTAAGAAGAAGCTCCTTTGTTAAGCTTGATTTATGTTTCTGAGGTTTGTTTTATCCTGTGGCAACCTGCAAATGCTGTTTTCAGAGTGGGGCATTTTTTGCTGACTGCAGAAAGGGAAATACACAGAAGAGATTGTCCCTCCACCGATTCAGCCTCTGCCTGAGCTGCAAAGCAGACCTTCCCTAGCAATCCCAGCTCGCCACAGGGCTGGCCTGTGTGACAGAGTGCATTGCTTTAGTTTTATTCAAACACAAGACATGTGTGTTCCCAGAGAGTTTAAATTATGACAGTACTGTAAGTTGTAGAAGGCTATAAAGGTAGAGAAATATAGTGCTGTCCCTTAAAACTGATGCAAAGAAAAATTGCCATCGTCCTTGTTTGGGTTCTCTGCTGGAGGCACCAGTTCGGTTTTGCCTTTTCTGATTCATTTTAAGTAGAATTTAGCATAATTTCCATAATGATAAATCTTCCATTTAAGATCAAGAAAACAGTGTTGTCTGTCTTGAATATCCGAAAGATATGATTGGTATTTACAGATCATCCCATTTGTTTTCCTGACGTCTTTGATTGCTTCTCTTCCAATGCAATATGCATCTCTCAAAACTGAAATTGCCTTATGGAAATACATAGAAAATTATTTTAAAATAGACTATGGGTTTAACATTTTTATTTTAATTTTTTTTAATATTTAGAATTTTGTTTAAATATATTTTTAATAAACTCATTTTTATATAATTTTTTTATCTCTGTGATCTTGGGTTTTAGTGGATAAGTAGTTGGTGAGTCTCCAGGGGTAATTGTCAGATTTCAGAACTGCAGGATTTTTCCTTAGAGTAATTAATAGTCAACAGCTAACACTGGCATGAGCTACTGTATATGCTTTAATTCAGCTAGTTTTTTCTCTGGAAGGAGAGTGCCAGGAGTAGAGAGGAGATCACAACAATCTTTCCTCCTCAGAGACAAGCACGTTGAAGAACAGTGCCAAGGAAAGATGGACAGTAAATGCTTTGGGTATTGTTTCTCTGTGTTCTGTTCTCAGTAGCATTTGGCATAGCCACTCCTGCTTCCTTTCTCCTGCCCATTTCCCCTTCCCTACAATGCCACATGCCACCACACAGATCAGGGTGCTGTGAGTGACTCCTTACAGATGAAATATTCATTGGCCTCTCCCCTCCAGCAAACCTGAAGCACATGGAGACCATAAAGGACAGTATTCCACCATCCCTCCTCTAACCCATCCTGAGCACACAGTATGCCCAAAGCCTTGTGGCACTGCTGGGCATCTCTTGCTTGTCTGATGCTGCCTTATCCAAGGAATTGCACGTAACTGGACCTTGGGGTATGGGCTGGGATATGCTGCTTCCTCCATGAGAGGATGGCGTGGAGGGCTCTGCCTGCTGCCTTCCCACTGCTGCCTGCCAAAAGCACTGCTCAAATGCTTTGCCTCTCCCAGAGTTATCTGGGAAAGGAAACCACCTCCTAAACACCCCTGCAAGGTGCTGAAACATGCTTTTAACTAGTGGGGGGAAGGCTCATCACATTGAATTGGTAGGTGGAATCCTGAAATGGCTGAATGTGCTTGCAGAGTTGCAGAGAAAAAAGTCTCTTCTCTCTTTCTGCTGTGCCCTCAGCACAGCACTGACATCTCAGGGGAGTTGAAGCTCTGGAGATTTTCCATGTGTTGGAGGATCTGTGCTTTTCTACCATGGCTCTTTGGGGCTTTTTTGATTTGGTTTAGGTTTTTTTACATTTGCTCAGTGACTGTCATTCTGCAGAAAATTAAAGCAGTTCATTACCCCAGACAGAAGCTGTATTTGCAGATTTATGTTGCCCCTCTCTGAAGAGACAGTGCTGCTTCTGCCAAATTAGCTGCAGCAGATCTGTGACCTGGAGGCTGCTCTTCAGTAGGCTGGAATTAAACCATCCAAAACACATCCAACATAAACACTGCTCCTATAATGAAGCTCAGATAGAAGATACCAGGTGCCAAGTCTCTCTTGGATTTTAGAGTGTTACCTAACATATATTTAGAAATCCTAGTCTTAACACTAAAAACCAAATGAAACTGAAATAACAGAATTGGGCTTAATTTGTTTTCATTACTGCAGCACAGACCTATGAATTAATGACTTTCAATTAGGTTTTCCACTTCATACTGAATATAAATTGAAAGACTAAGGAATACTATTTCCTCTTTTCTTTTCCAGAATAAGAATGTCCTTATATGTGCACCGTAACACTGCAGATGAAAAGCATGAAACAATTTTGACTGTTGTGCGTGCATAAAACAAGTTTAATATGGAGATCATACATAAATATAAGTTTCTTAGTTTGCATAATAGTTTGGCTCCTATTGACTCGGTACAAGTATTTCCTGAGGGCTACCCTGACTCTTGGTCAAATTGATGCTCTCTGTTCCTCTGAACAAAGGAGACACAGAGAGGGTCACGGATGGCTACCAAGTTGGCCAGTAGCTTTAGGAATGAGCTGGGGAGCTCTGCTGTTTTGGAAACCTCAATCTCCAGAGGTTTCACACTGAAGATAATGTGTTAGCCACTCTGGCTGTACCCTGGTATTTGCTGGTAACCCTGCTCAGCAGGAAGCATTCCTCTCCTCGCCCTGCAGTGCTGGCTCTCACACAGCTCCACGTAGTGTCTCTGAAGGCACACTTCATTGCACACTGTGTTATGCTTTATTATAATGAGCTGGGTGCTCATTAAAGCTTCACAGTTATAAACAGAGCCGTAATTTAACTTAAGGAACACTGTAATATTAGTTTGGCACCTGGAAGCTAACCTTATCTCAAGCTGGGTTATGTCAAAATGTAAGTGAAGGTACTTATTTGTAACAACTGAAGTGGATGATAGAATTGCAAATGTTTATAAAATGTACAGATGAAAAAGTGAAGGAAAATCTGAGTCTACACAATCCCTCTCATTCTCTCCAGTCATTCAGCCAGCTCTCTGCTTCCCGGCTCTTTGGTATCATGGCTGTATAGAGGGATTCTGCCCTCATCCTCTGCTTTCAGAAAGTTTCCATTCCAGCAGAGCAGACTCACTCCTGAGAGACCTCCAAGGGTTCGCACCACACTCCCTTTTCCTTTGTACCTTTATGCAACCAACTAAATCAAGAGGCCACTATTAATTGCTCCTGATAAAACCGTGGTCTGCCTCCCCTCCTTGGAGCTGCAAGTGCTGCCGTGGCCAGGAAGGTACCACACTGCTTCCAGCCATGGGCAGAGCTCTGCCCATGGTTTCTGCTGCTCAGGGCAAAGGGGCTCCATCCACTGAACTCCATCTTGCATAATGTCTGTGGTCTAAGAAAAGCACAGGCCCATTTAAAGCATGAGTCTGAGTATCTGTCTGAGATCACCCTGTGGTGATGCTAACTTTGAAAACACTGATCCCCAAAACCTGTCTTGAAAGGTTTATATATAATAGAATATAATAGAACAGAATAGAATGAAATAGCACCAGCAAAATGAAATTTGCAACAAGCCCCTATCTTTTCTGAGCCTTATGCTCATCCAGAGGCTTTTTAGTTGACCCTGCACCAGCTAACAAAGTGAGTGTGGTACTGATGTAGCAGGGAGTGTTGGGTCCCAGAGCCAGTTTGGTGAGTGTGGATGTGCATGCTGATGAGTGAGAAGTATTCTGCCTGTTTTCTTGGGGGGTTCTATTAAAAACTGCAGTGCTGTAAGACTCCAAAATCAAAGCTGGGCACTGAGCATGGCAACAGTGTGCACAGTGCCTCAGGCATGGCACAGACCAAGAGAGCCTGCATAGAAAGCAAGATATAGAAAACCTCATTTATCAGCATGTTTTATTCTTATTCTCATTTTTTAAATGGTATGAACCTAACTCTAAGTGGCAGTGGAAGTGAGAGACTGAGAGGAATGAGGCATCTGGCTGTGCTGGCACACCAATTCATGGCTCTTGCTTTATTCTGTTTTCTCTTTTCTCTTATTCTGGGACAGGTGGGACAAGTTCTGAAGAGCAAAACACCTCCATCCAGAAAAGATATGGGGAGGGATGGAAAAGCAGGCAAATGATAAAGAGTCCACTAGCTGTCTAACACCAAGCTGGGAGCTGGAAACCATTCCCTCCCTGTGCTGGCTACCTCCCTGCTAGAGTAATGCAGGGAAGTTCTGTTTTCACATACCATGTATTTCAGACGAGTGCTCCCCAAATCCATGGTCTGATTTCCAGTTGTGGTTGTATTATCAAGTGAATAAGGACCATAGTCTGGGTATTAGGAGCCAGTCAGCCCAAGCAGAAAGAGATGAGACAGGCAACGAAGGCAGAAATATTGAAGAGGAAAGGTTCATGGCAAAAAATGCAGTCAGTTCTAAGGAAAATGGTTCTTCAAAGCTTATGCTCCCTAACCCAGTTCCAGTGCCCTTCATGGGAACGTGAGCTGGATTTGATTTGGGCTCTCAGAGGTCAGTGCTTTATCCACTAAGCTGTAACTGCCTAAACTGAGTGCACAGCCCAAGAGACGATTGACAGCTTTGCCTGGTTTCTGTTCTGTTTGCACTTTGGGGAGTTGGTTTCAGCAGACCAAATAACGCTGTAACATTGCTCAGATGATAACACACCAATTATAAAGTTCACTGTGAGGGATCTTGCTGTGAGCTGACTGAAGGGTTCTGTATCGCTTTTGATTTTGGTAAGCTCTTTGGGATGTAGAGAGAAGCCAGGGTGTGATGTAGGACAAGAGATCCAAGGCTATGGCAAATTATTATATCTTGCAAAACTCTTGTGTCATTTTGGGTTTTTTAAATTAACAATTCAGTCATAATGCAGCTTTGAATGCTGCTTTCCATATTCTTGTTGGGGCTGAGAAATAATGGTTGATGCACTTGAAACAGGAATTTGCCTTTTGATCCCACCTGGCTGTGGCTGTTAGCATTACTGTGGAGGCTGGGCTGCCTTAACACTGGCCCAGTGGAAGATCCACTGCAGGTGTTACGTTACTCCACAGAAACCCTCAATGACCTTACCTCAGTCCTCAATTTGTGATCTTGGGAGATGGTGGAGCTGCAGAAGGTTCAGAAAGCCATTGGCAGGAACAGTGAGCTGAGTTACTACTGAAACTTCCCCATTCTCTGTATCCTTTCTCTTACCTGTCCTTTCTGTAATTTGTTGACTTGTGAGTGATTTTTGTTTCTCTTTTTTTTTTTCCCCAAAACATTGTATCAGTAATGCAAAAGAACAGTTTTAAATATTTCAGTGCTGTTATAATAAACCCAGGGTGCTATTATGAAAAGCGCGTCTTGACACAGACAGAGGCTGTTGAACGCTCCCACTCTGTGTAATGGCTCAAGCACTGAACTTTTATGTTAAGCTTTGGATGGAGGGGTTATCTTTTGACAAGTCTGAAGGGCTGACAAAAACCCCACGTTTTAGGCAGTGAAAAAAAATGCCAGACAACTAGAAAGTTGTACTTTTGGAAAAAGTCTGTAATTCTGATGCTGATTTTGAAAGGGAGTGTGCATGCCATTGTGGGTCATCAGCTGGACAAACTGGTGAGGATACCAGTGGAGGTGAGCAGCAATTCTTTGGGAAGCCTTCCCTACCAACCTGTCTTTAGTTTGCTTTCCTGAGAAAATAAGGTTTATGCAGTTGCTTCACCTGTCTGCCCATCCTCTTTCTTCTCTCTACCACCTTCCCCGTAGCTGACCAGCAGATTCAGAAGTGTCAGCCTAGTTTGACAGAGGAATAAAAGTCACTGGTTTATGAGACCCGCCAAGTGGATGGAGAGGAGAGGGTTTCAACCTGGTGTCCTTCATGAGGTAAAGGCAGGACACGGTCAGGTTGAGCAGCAATTTGCTGCCAACTTGCACGTGTTTAGTAGATGTCCAGCTTCTGAGAAGTGGCACTTTATGGTGTCCCTGCATGATGATGGGAAAGTCACAGAGGACATAACACAGTCAAGAAAATAATTTTGGAAGAGATAAGGGGGAAAGGTTGCTAGGAGGAAAAGGGTAAAAATCATGGTAAAGCAAGAATACTTCTGCCATTATTTGACAAACACTGAGCACAAACAAGTCTGGTGCACAAATGTGCTCAGGGATCCTGTTTCAGTTTTGGCACTCAGAAAATCTTTTTATCTGCCAGGAAATGGGGAAAAATCTTTGCCAATAAAAAATTGAAGGAGGGAAAGTGGGAAAAGAAGGGTCTGCCAGGATAATTTTTGCTTTAATAAGTATTGTTGGTAGTTTAGGCCAAAGGATTTGCATACTACACACCTCCATTCACAATCTCTCCTTGTGTTTATTTTTACTAAAATAATCTGAAAATTATTCTTCTTGTGAAATTTAGGAGACATCCCCCCACACTGATTACCACAATTAATACAGATTTTAAGTAGAGTTTATTGACATTTAGTGCTATTTTATGCCCACCTTGAAGAGGGTTTCACCTTTTCCCGGATGGAACACTACAAACAGTCAGATCTGCAATGTTCACTTTTTATCAGAATGAAGATACTTAATCTAAGTCGACACTATGACTCAGTTGTGCAGCTTGTTGTTTATGCCCAGCAATAATTTGTTATTCTTCCCAGCCAAAGCATATCTGGAAATATCAGGGCCACAGTCATTGTCCATCAGTGCAGACTGTGGATTTAAGATGGGGCTTCAATAGACCAGTATAATTTACCTTGTTTTACTGCCTAACTGATGGCACAATGGTATGAAAAATAAGTTTCTGCTGCAGCTGGAAAGGCTAATTGCTAACAGGAATTTTGCCCCCAACTTCAGCAAGGATAAAGCACGAATTGATTCATGCAAAACTGCCTCAGCATCCTGTTAAATGCTATAAGGTATTATTGTAAGACATGAAAAAATGTGGAAGGGATATGGATGCTTTACTGTTGTTACAGGAGAGAGCTTCCCTGCCTGTGTGCAGCACGTTGTGTCACATGGCAGTGAAAGGTGTGGTGAGTTGATGTAAAAAACTGCTGACTATACCCATTCCACCTTCAGGGATCCTTCTGCAAGTTGAAGTTTCCCTGTGCCCGTAAGTCTGCTATTATTTCCAACCTGTCCTGTTCCAAGAAACATAAATATCAGAAACAAGGTTAGAGAAAAGGCAACGCACTCTTCATCTTGGTGTGAACCGAGCCCTCATCCTTCTAGAGCCTGCACAGCCTTCACTTTGAGCCCTGACTTTTTAGGGATGGGGTTGCTGTCTTGACAAGTGCTTTCCCAAGTGAATATCAAATGATATGCCCTGAACATTAGACAGGCACATGCCTTTACAGTTAAGTGTGATTTCTGATCAGTTTTTGGTCAGCTGCTTCCCCTCCAGTCTCTTAAGCTGTGTTTAAACGCCTTCTCTTCACTCCAGCATCCCTTACATCAGAAAACCTCTCCTTATCGTCACACCTGCTAGGCTGTACCTCACTCACCCATGTGCCTCTGAAAGGCTGGTGATAGAAACACTTCCACAGGCTTATGGTGCCCACAACATGCTATAGAGGTGTCTCATGATACAAGTATCTTATCTGTTCAGTAAAACATGATGCTTGAATTGCATTTCTTAATGGTGGATAGCATTAAATAGCTAGGGTAAGTACCAGAATTGAGGCAGTGCTAGTTTTGAGTGAGAAATTCCTAGTCTTCCTTTGGGACTATTTTGAAGTTGGTATTTCTTGTTTCAAATACAAACCCCAGAAATTTATATGGCCGTGCCATAAAACAAGAGCTACAAAAAAGTAATGGAGGCAGTTGAAAGGACCACTGCCTACAGCTGCTAAAACCACTCATCATGTTTACTAAAGTTTAAGGGAAAATGCCAGCTGAAGGTGAAAATACATCACCTGTGGAGCAATGTTGGGGCATAGCATGTGCTTGGTGACATAAATACGAGAATGTTTTTCAGCTGATACCCCAAGTAAGTTTATATTTACACTCAGACCATGTCTAATGGCTCTTTAGATCAAGGGCATTGCTAAACTTTAACATAAAAAAAAATGTTATGTGGAAAAGCTAAGTACACCCCTTAAAATTTGCAGTACAGAAGAGGGTTTGCAACACTCTAAATCTGAGCTTCTGGAAAAGACAGGAGATGGTATGCCTCATCTGAGATACTGGTGAGAGCAGTAACTGCTCTCGCCCTGCTGCTGGAGCAGGTGTGGGTGGTGTGGCTGTTTCTAACTATAGGTACAGAGGTGCCTTCTGCCTGCGGCAGGGAGATGCCCATGCTGGTGGCTGCAGTGTGACTGCTGACATGGAGGCTTAGAAGATACAGCCCTTGGTACCACCAGCTGCCATGAAACAATGTGAAAATGTTTGTTTAACAAGGACTGTAAAATGTCCCCGGCACTCAGGACTCTTAAGTACTTTCATAATTTCAGGGGAACTTTTCCTGGCAGACTTTGATCATATTACATAGATTTCCCATGATATCATAATGCTCCATTTGTTATAAATGTGCTGATTTGAGGATGTGCAATTAGCTGACTCAAGCAAAAAAGCATTATAGATATCCTGTGTATGAAGTGGCAGTTTATTTCTCTCCATATGGTCTATAACTTGTTCCATGCTGCTTACTGTGGGGTTTGGGCTTACTGCCCATTGCTCATCACAGTTTATAGAGAGGAAAATTGAAGGCAGCCACGGAGTTAATTGTTTGCAATGCAGTTATTTCCTTAAGGCAATACCTAAGCTGTTTGCATCAGCCCAAACATCCCCTTGGAAGCAGGTGAGTCCTGACTGTTCCCTCTGCGGAGTGAGGGTGAGATGAAATCATCTTAGCAAAGGGCACTGCATGAATTGAGAGCCAGGGGCTTCCCAGAAGGAAAAAATAGGGCTTCCCAAATCCTGCGTAACTCGTGGCCTTTAAAGGAATTTTTTTCCTGCCATATGTTTATTTATCACTACTTGAATGGATCTATACAAATGGCTAAATCAAGTCCCTCTTAAGTCCATGGAAAGACATCCTTGGACCTCAGCAGCGATGGGATTGCACCCTAAATTAATAGTCCCAAAAAGACTAATTTGTAAAATATGCTTAGTGCAGGATCAGTTGTTTCACTGTCGAAGTGGCAGCTGGCACCTCACTGCACTGCACATTTTTAGTTCTTCTAGTAGTGAGTAAGTATATTCTACTCTCCTCTCTTGTTTCTCTCTTACTCCTTTCAAATGAGTGGGGAGCATGGAAAAAAAAGAGATTTGTGAGAGCAAGAGCATATATTAACGTATAGGGTTAAACTTTCTGAGGACAAGGAATTTTTTTTGCCTCATCAGCATGTTTAACAGTTGCAAATCTCAGTGTATGAGGAATGTCTTACATTCAAAGACTATTAACAGCTGTGAAATTAGATTTACAAATCTGAATATATAACTGCATATTTTATATGCTGTTGCATATCATTTGTGCATATATTCATGAAACTGTCTTGTAGTTTATGAAATTTGAGTGTACCATTTCAGTGGGAACTTCCAGATTTCTTAATCATGAGATCGTTAAATGAAAGACTTGCCATACGCAAATTTTGAAATTTGTGCAATGTAACATGATGCCTTTTGAGGATAACACAGAACTAAACCCAACAGATATATAAGTATAATTAGTTATTTGGAAGGTGTGAAACATTCTTATTAAGAAAAAATTATTTTAATCATGTTTAATATCATCTTCAAATAACTCTTAAGTGGGTACAGTTTTATATTATGATTGTGATTTTTTTTTAATAGTATAAGCAACACATTCTACAGTGCTTCATTTCATTCTTAAAAATAGCCTGGGTTTTGTATTTGGAGATGAGTCATTTTGAGGCTGAGGCACTCACCTTTCTGGCTCAGCCTATAGCTCTAAGGATTGAAAATACATAACTTTATTGTCTTACACAAATCACGATTCATCTGATAATGAAACTCTCCAAAAGAAAGCAAATACAACATTTGGGAGTCTTTGGAACATGAAAGCCGAGTACATGGCCAGCAGACATGCTGCTTGGAAACCTATGGGAATATTCACTTAATTGCAACTAAAGCCTTGCTTCTGCGTTTAGGAATCCTGATCTGCTCACACAGATCTCAACACATGACTGAAATAATCTGTTTATCCAGCATATGGTTCTTTGTGAGGACTGGATAGAAGGCAGTTACTCGGTCTTATGTGTCATTTGTCACAGAGTGCTGTGTCCTTCTAAGTGCTCCCTTTCTAGTCCAGGGCCATGGAGGCATTTTAGCAATGCAAAGAGGTGATTAGAGGCACTTCTGCTGGAATGTATGCTGTGGTGCTTAATGAAATTAATTTGGCTTATGACAGGGGCACGGAGAGGCAGTCCTGGGCTTTGTCCTACTCACTGTCACTATTTCCCAGGGTGACATTGGATGTGTCAGTAGTGACCTGCTCTTTGCTGTGCTTTCAGCATGCATGTTGCTAGCAGGAGGGGGGAGGCTGGGAGTTTCCAGGTGTGCTCGAAGATGTTTGTTCAGGAGAACCAAATCTTTAAAACCAGGGTTTTCTAGCTGATATTATTGTAGCTGATATTTGTGTGTAAGAAGAATAATATCTGCTTGGTTTAGCAGGAAAACATTCTATCTCATAAGTGCTGTCTCCTTCCACCCAAATCAGTGACCGTATCTATCTCAGACATATGACAGCAGAGAAATAAAAAGGCTCCTCAAATCTTTGCTTAGTCCATCTTCCTGTATCCTTCTGCCTAGAACAGTGGAGTCAGTGTGGCTGATCTGGGCCATTAGTGATTTGTGCCTGTACTTACTTGGAGATGCATTTTTCAGGTTATGTCCTTTTCTAATACATGCAGTAAAGTACTGCTTGCACTGACTTACTCTACAATAAGCAGTATGTGAGCTATACAGAGGAACTGCCACTTGACCCCAAATAATGTCAGATTTTAAATTCATGAAGAGCAGGATTTTTTGAATGAAACAAGGTAGTGCCCAACATCCACACAGGTCTCAAAGCAGAAAGATGTAGTGTCAGGAAAGTGCGGCCAAATTGAAATCCCAAGAAAGTGATAATAAAATGCTTCATTAAACAGAAAAAATTAAAAGAGAAAAAAACCCCAACAAAAACCGCTACAGAAAAATCTGTGCATAAATGTCAGAACTTGTGAGAACTTTAATTTTTGTTGGCTTTTAAACTCCCTCCACCAGAAAACTGAAACTCTTCAGTCATACAGAGAATTTCTGCAGAGGAACTAGAAGCAGCAGCTGAACAGGCAATGTACTACCAACTGTGAGAGCAGCCAGATTCTGACACCCATGTTTTCACTACGTGCCATTTCAGCAGCAGTTTCTGTAGGTCTTTCAGTTGGACCATGAAAGTAATCTCTTGTAACAGGAAAAACAGTGAAGGTGAAAAGCGCTCTGCTCCCTGGCTTAGGTGGAGTAGCATTTGCAGCCCTTGCTCCCTGTCAGAAACTGCACTGAAGAGTTTGTGTAGCTGGTGTGCCTGCCAAATTCAGCCTATTTCTTACACATCTCTCTTTTTGCTATATTGAACAGGGATCTAAGGTTTTACAAATGTATGTTGCACTCTTAAACCACTGCAAGGACGTCAGGAATCGTGTGCTCTCCTGAGGACTGGTCTCCTCAGGGCCCTGCAGGTTTTGCTCTCATTAGTGGAGACTTCAGAGCCTCTGGTGCTGACTCCCAGAGAAAGCCCATGTGCCTCCATGGTAAAATCATGGCTTCTGGCCATGTTTCCATCAGTTCTTCAAGAGCTGAGAAGCTCTGCAGTTTGTAGGGTGCTTTGGGAAATTAGCTGGTGTCTGCACCCTGTGTCCTCTGCTCCAGGTTAAGTGTGGGCAGATGTGCAAAAGGCATCAAAGTAGGTGAGAGAGAGAAAATTTTGCACTGTGCTGTGCCAGTTAAGGTTTAGGGCTGGAGCTGGACCTCAGCAGGATGCCAGGTTGGCTGCCAGGCAGTGCGGGGCCCTCGATACCACCGGGGCCCCTGGGTTTGGTTCTGCAGTGTGTAAACACCCATGTCATAAATGAATAACAGCAATTTTTTTTTTTTTCTGGGTCTGAGCTTTGTTTGCTTTTGCTTTTTCTTGAACAGTGAACCCGTGCCTTGAGAAAACACGCAAAAGTTTTTAATATCCATGCCTCCAATAAGGCAACAACGGCGCATCTAATTGTAATCTATATTGTTTGTATTTTTGCTCAGTAAAGCAGCCATAAGAAAGAACACATTTCTAAAGTCCTTTCCCCGCCCCTGCTGTATAAGTGTTACTTCCTGCCCTCCTACTCTCTCAATAGTGCTTCCCTTTCCTGTTTTGGTTATAGCTTTCATAGAGACTCTTGGCTTGTCTCCCTGCCAAATTTGTCTTCTGCTCAGGTGAAATAGACTATTTGGATTTGAGCACACGTGCCGGATTTGAGATATACCTCTGTGGGATTGCCTGACCAGGTCCTTCTTCATGGCAGGCACGTAAGTATCTGGGGACCGTGCCTGTTGGCAGGGAATTTGTTGACCAAAATTAATGTGACTGGATGTGAAGGAGAGCACGTATTGTGATAAACACAGAAGGTTTGTGTTTTGGTTACAGGCTGGTAGGATAATTTATAATTGTATAAAATGGTAATTAAGCTTTTATGGCAATGCTACATTAATATGCATCCCCTGGCAGTGAGGGAGAAGTTGACTTCATGAAGCGAGTGTTCCTTCATCCCTGATCTGCCTCCATCAGCTTGAGGAGAATTGTCACAGGTTTATTAACATTTCTTCTGGGATTGAAGGGAAACCAAGGCAAAGTGATGCCAGCATTAATGAAAGATCATTATGTTGATTTCCTCTATTCACTTATGAGTCTGTCTTTCCTGGTCATTAGTTATGATTATGATCTTTCAAAGCCTTTATTTAAGGTATCGTTCTCCTGAAATACAGACATGGTTGGCCCATAAGTGAGAGCCCTCAGTCATGTATTTTCACTTGACAGTTCAGTTTTGGGTTTTGCATAATTCATGTTTTACAAGATTAGGTAATAGGTACTTCTTGTTTTTATTTCTGTAATTTAAGGGGGAAGGGAAATAGTTTGTATTAACAGAAACCTGATCCAGTTGAGTTTTTACTTTTTTACTGTTTTTGACTAACTGAGTTCCTAGTGTTTCTCCAGGCCATTTACTTGACTCATTTTTAGGAAGTTCTAAGCATTTACTTGATATTTACTTTTAGGAACTCCCAAAGTGTATCTTCAAGGTGGTACGTAAAATCTGAAAGTGAACCCCACTTCACAGAAAGAAATTTTTCATGATTCAAAGCACTAATGGAGTAGTGAAGTTTCTCCATTAGGAGACTTCATTAGCAGTCAGTTGTTGGAACTTGGAAGAAGAAGTTTCCTGGAGCATGGCCTGGCTCTGGGAGTCTCTCTGCCCAGCAGCGATGGCACTTCTCTTAATCACACCACTTCCTCAGTGAAGTGCCTTTTGCAAAGCAGATCTCTTTAAGCACTTCTTAACATGCTGAGTTGAGATACTGATAGCTGGAGTTCCCCTTAGAGTCATTTGAATTCTTACGCTTCAGTTTGCAAAACCTACCAGAAAAGGGATGGGTTAAAATTAACAACACCGCATGGTTTAAAAGTCTCAGCAACATAAACTAAGCAGATGTGCCGGCTTACAAGGGCATCAACCTGTGGCCTCTGTGCTGGCCCCAAATCTCCACTGATTGGCAGATGTGCTATTTAAGTGCCATGGCAGACACCGAGAGGTCAGGGCTCTCTATGGACTGTGGCTGGCAGTGCTGAGGACTGAGCTGTTCTGGACTGACAGTCAGGTCCAGCTGAAACATGTTCTGCTGCAGTCATGTTTTGCATACTGTATAATTTTTTGTATTTCTAGTCACTTTTCCCATGCTCAAGAGCACTGAGGGGTGACAGAAACTTATGCAAGTTTCTGTGGTCATGCCAGGATTGCGTGCATGTTCCCAAATTTAGCTACTCATCTGCCAAAGTCCTGGCTTAGTGTGCAACCTGGGTGCCTCATAAACTGTCTCTCCTCTGGTTTCCAGCTGATGTGTCTGCTGTGGGTGTCCGCAGCAGATACTGGACAAGGCAGTTCCCACTGGGTATGCCAGTGTAGTAAGGGAGAATTCAAAATTAATGTCTTATTCCTAACAGAAAGTAACTTTTGAATATTCGTCCTTATGGAGGTGAACTGGTGTTCATCTTACTCTTGATAGCATCTTACTCTTGATAGCACTGTAGGTACCAGAATTTCCATTTCCTGCTCTGTAAAATATGTATTTGTCTTGCAGGTGTGTCATGACTTTATTTAACAGCGTTAGTCTTTCTGAGAGCTACTTATGAAGGAGGCTTCGTATTTTTACTATTTTCTTGTAACTGTTTAATATTAAAGTGTTTCGATGTTGGAGTTTAACAGTGGAGAAAGGGGATGGCCAGGGACCTGCAGCAGATGCTCAGTGCAAAGGACTCATCTCCCACTGGTAGTGCAGCCAAACCCCAGCGCCAAAGGCAGAGCTTCAATGTGAATGTGCAAGCTGGACAGGAGACCAAAAAATAGCAGCTTCTCTTGGAACTGGGCTTCACTTCAGGCTGACTGGGGCAAGGGCAGCACTGCTGGGTAGGTCTCTTTGCACAGGCAGGCAACCAGGAGCGAGACATTCTGAAATTGAGAAATTGAAATCTGAGAATTGAGAAATTCTGACCACTGGGTCTGTGGGTTGGTTTTTCAAAGCATGCCAGGAAATGGAGCTCAGAAAACAAATGGAGATGGTCACTGTAGCACCTCCACATAATATGTGAGAGTTTGACTGCTACTATTTAAATATCTGCTGTAAAACAGTCAAGCATCTGCATGTCATTGAGGATTAAGAGCGCCTTTCTGGATGTAAAGCCCCCATGGGACTGCCCTTTGGTGTGATCGAGGGGCTAAATGCTGTATTTTCTCTGTGAGGTCTTGCTGCGTTGCTTGAGGAAGTTCTTGAGGGCTCTGGGACAAAGGTGAACAATGGTGACACCGGCTGTGCTGCAACTGTGGCTGTAGAGGGAAGTAGACTTTGAAACAGGGGGTCCCAGAAGGAGTCACAAGTAAGACTCACATCGTGCTGGAGAAATGAGGCTCCCAGGGAGAAGTGGGGTCATGAGCAGAGCTGGTGGTGAATCTCTGGTAGGAAGGCTGGAGAGCCACTGCACTACAGCAGCTTTATCTGTAATGAGCTCAGATCTCAGCTATGGTCTGTATATAAGCCCAAATGATCTGACTGTCGTGTGTTCAGAGGTTCTCTTCAGGTTTTTTGTTCTCTAAATCCAGTGGTCAGAGAGAAATATCCATTGTTTCAGCTTACTACTGAAACACTTTTCCTGCATCCGAATCATTACTATATTTATAAAGTGAAAGCTATTAAAATGTTTAGCAAATTAGTCTATTAGTGTTTGAAGTGCACTTTAAAATGCTGCAGGAACATGACTTGTTGCTTGCTAATTCTGAGGTTAGCACAGATCTGTACTGCACAGATCGCGTATCTCTGTATACAGGGTTTTTTGATTTACATTAGCTCTTTAGGCTGACATTGAGAGTATTCTGTCAGCTTCTTAAGTCAGCACCAGCAATTTCTTGCATGTCGCATTTTAACCACACAAGTGTGACTTCCTGTGGCAGACTCAGTGGACAAGTGGGGTAAGATGTGTTAAATGACTTGTGATTATCTCACACATTCTGTGGGCTGAGGTTTCGTTCTCAAGTAAGACAAGCCTGGGGCTAAGTAGTATCAACAATTTCTCACACCAGTAAGAATGATTAGATCAGTCTAAAATAACTTGTAATTATTAATAATTTAAATGTTGAGGGGGGAGGTATGGGAGATGGAAATGAAAAATAAGGTAAATGTTTGTATAAATAGCTGTTTGCCTTTTCTACGAATATCAGAAAAGAGCTTCTTTGAAGGTCAAAGAATCACGAGCAGCTTGAGACAAGGTAGATCCGTAACAGGTTCAAAGCATGAGATCTTGATTTCTACCAGGGAGTGCCGCGGCGAGCGGCGGTGGTAAGCAGCCGCAGCCTTCCGGAAGGGTCCCCATCCAGGGGGAGCCGCTTTGGCACGGAGGGCCAGACGAAGGTGCGGGCACACTCATGCCTGGTGGTGCGGGGCGCACGCACGCACGCTCACAGAGACGAGGTGACAGCAGGGGACAAAGGAGGCAGGAAGGGCCTTCTGTGTCGGGTTCAGCAACTGGGTTTATGGGAGGGTCCAGGTACCAAGAGATCCAGGGACAGAAGACAAGATGGAGGGCCGGGTACAAGGTTTATATATGGGGAGGAACGGGCGGGCAGAGCATCAGGACCAATCATCTGAGGGCCAAGGAGGAACATGAAGTACATAAATGGCAACCAATGGGGAGGAGAGGGGTGGAGCAACAGAGCTAACAGCCAGTGGGGTATCAAACAGGGGAGAACTTTCTGGAGCATAAGCTTCTAGGGAGTAAAAGGGGCAGTATGCCGGCGGGCCAACCAACTGAGGAGAATTATCCTATATTAAAATGTCAGAGCAAGGTCCTGTGGGAACTCACCCTAACTAGGGGATCCTCAGATCTTAGCAATGGCCCATCAGCAAACCCAACCAGTTTTTGGGCCGTGTGGGTCTCCAGCCACCCCAGCAGTGGCCCTAACCAGCACAACAAGGGAGCTTTCAGAGTTTATGCTAAAGGAATGTCTGTCCCAAGGACACAGTTGTGTCTGTAAATACGAAGGATAGTGGAAGTCTCCAGGTCCTCCTGGTGTGCTGGAGTAAAGCCCCACAGGATACAGTGTTTGAAGTTAGCTAGTTGTGGACATTTGTTACACCTTTTGCGAGCATGATTTGGTGACCTTCCAAAAGCTGTATGACCGAGTCCTGGCCCTAGGAGGAAGCATTTTAAACCTCTCCCATTGCCCCCCAGAGGTGTGACCTCTGGGTGGTTTTGTGCTGGACAGGGGGTCCGGGTAGGGCTGGAATCACCCTGTGCCATGGCAGGCTCTGCACGGGGCCACTGGTCAGAGGTGGCTCAGTCACTCAGTACCAAGCTCTGCAAAAGTTTTATTCATAAGAGGATAACTGTGTAAGTAGAGAAAACAGGTCAGTCAAGGAGCACAGTGCAGCTTGGCCACTCGACTTTTTCTCAGTCTGGAACGAGAGGGAAAAGCCCTAGAGACCCTTCAGAACCACAGACTCTCCTCCAAACATTATGGTTTGCTCTCTTTTTCCTGTATGTTCTCTGTGACAGGTCTTTTGTGGTTCCAGCCTGAGCTTTTTGCTTGTATATTTGGATAACCCACTTGGCTAGGCAGAGTGGAGCAGGAGGACTTTTCTCTAGCTGATCCATTGCTCCTCCACTACCAACCTCCACAGTAATTTTTGTCATTTGGTTCCCCCTCTCCTCCTATATTTCTTCGTCCTGTTTAATTACTTGCAGTCAGCCAGGTCACGTCAAGCCACTGCATTAAGTCTCACGTGATAATTCACAAAAAATACAGATATTTTCCCAAAGATTCCCAATGTTATCGATTCCATACTCATTTTTGGCTGTTTTTTGGCTATAGATCTCGGTAATCATACATTTACTAAAAGCCAGGAAGAAAGGACTGTTTTTCGTGTTCTGAACAGATGGAAGAGGAGAGGAATGTTATTTCAGGATGAAAGCACCTTCCCTGCAGCACTGTCTCAAAGTGGCTGCCCACTCTCACCAGGGCTGGGCAAGAAAGGTCAATGCTGACCTTTTCGAGAAGGGTTAAATCCAATTTAGCCAATCTGGTAATTTTTGAAGATGAATCCTAGACAGAAGAGAGGGATGAGAGTGGGTCAAAATGTGCCACACAGGATGAAGCAAACAGTATTATTTGCAACCTTTTTTTAATTTACAGCTTTGTAGTATTGAAACAATATTCTATAAATCTCAACGATGAACACTCGATTTTAGATATCACCTGTGAACAAAGCTAAGCAGACTTTCTTTAATTTCAGGCAGACAAGTGGTGCTAGTGCACAGGTTTGCCATCCCACCGATGTAATGCTTTCAGAATAAACAAGGGTGAATATTAGGATTTGGGGTCCCTTGGAAAAACCCACTCCCCTCCACATTTAAATAAGAAGTCTTTAATCTGCCCCACAGTAAAGTGTAGCACATTGGAATAGATGTTGCGCACAAACCTGAATAATTTTGTAATTAAGACCTCTCTATGATTCAATTTTTATATCTTTTTATACATAATTACCTGTGGTGGGAACTCAGGTGGATGAGTCTGACTGCATGTTAATGTAAAATAAAATATCAGTAGGGGAATTCGTCATGTTTGATGTGGTGTGTGAAATTTGATGGACCTCCAACAAATACCAAATTTTCAGTAACTTCAGTGTATTTGGAAAATAAAGCAAGTTCTAGAAGTGTGCAAGCATAATTTTGTGTATAAATGCTAATATATAATAAACTCTTATAATGGAGAAGGAATGTGGCTACTCAGAATTGTGTTAATAAGCCCTATATTTATTACCTGTCACGTGTAGTTGACATAAGTATTAGATGTATGGTCCTAAAAATAACCAAAAAATTTTGCTGGACCTTTGTGAAACCACTCGTGCTTGATTTGTACTTAAAATAATGTACAGAGAGTAATGCAGAGATTCTCAGTGACCTTTATATAGGGAACATTTTCTGGGCTGTTTTCAGAGAAACCTCTTAAAGCAGCAGTGGGACAGTTGTGCCTTTTATGCACAGGAAGAGTAAAAAGTCTCCAGGATAAGGAGTTACACCTCCATTTAGGGTGAGACAGCAAGCTAGCACTGGGTCCCTGGAGGCATTTTGGATGTTGAAAGATTGATGAAGTGCTTTGCAGGAAAGGATTCCCCTCGTGTGCTATGTTCCTTTCTGTTATTTCACTGGAGGCCAGATAACAGGCTCAATCCTGCTTCCATTTAAATGAATGATGAAAAACTTCCATTGACTGCAGGAGAACAAGGATCGAGCTTGACGTGTTATTGCTTTATGTTACAGTAACAATTGGTTGTCATTCATCAAACACTTTTCCTGGGGTCTGTCTGTATCTGTGTTTCAGTCACAGGACAGTAGCAGCTCCTTTGCTGCTGATTTTGGTGGCAGCAAAGCCTGAAGGCAAAGTTGCCACAGCTACTGGGATCTGGTTATGGCATGATGAGTAATGCCGTGTTAGGGCCCTCATGTCTGGATGGTCAGGTGTATTCTCTTTGTTGTAAGTAAGGATAATTTAATTAATTTTGACTAATTTAGCAGCTCGTGGTAATTGTGGATTAGTGGAGACAGTATTGGGTTCCAGGCTTGCTCTGATAAAGCCAGAGACATGCTCTTGCTTACTTTAGTGCACAGCAAGGCTTGTATGGCTTGGTAAGGCTTGAGAAGCAGGACGTGGTGTCACACTGGCCGAGTGTGGCTCTCCCAGGGACAATGTTTTCCTGGAGCCCACACGCTCACTGGGCAGGGGATTGCTGTGCCCTGGGCAGCTGATGCTCCCCCCACCTCTGGAGCTGGAGGTGGCACAAGACACCTGGTAGCAAAGGCAGGTGGCCACCATCCATCCACGAGACTGCACTGGGGATTATTTTTAGCCTTTCCACTTCCATATGACAGAGGTAATCCAGTGTACCTGCCTTTTAGCTGGTATATTTCTCTCCCATCCTCCCTGTCTGTGAATCCAAGGCAGACTGAGCGTCCCCCAGCAGGTCTGGAGGATGCAGGCAATGCTGCCACTGCTGCCAGGCTGCAGCTCTTAGACCAGTTGGAGGATTAGGCAGGCTGGAAGGAGCTCAAATCACTCAGCTGCTCATATCAGATATGGAGGAGCTGCCACAAGACATCAGCTTACCTTAAAAAACATGGGGGAGAGGTGTTTGCTGGGTAAGAACCTCAGCAAAGGCACAGCTGTTCTCCAGGTATCTCGCAAAGCAACAGCAGCTGGTGGATGAGCTGGATTTTATGAATTCTGAACCATAAAAATAAAATAATGTTTAGTCTTTCTGATCTGAATATATTGCTCTGGTAACAGAATTTATCTGTTTCCATGATACATAATAAAAATACAATTTATTCTGAATTCTCCTACCTTGTTCTTTATAGAGATGTCTGCCTGCATCATTGCTCCCTTTGTAAATGCTGTGAGGACTTTCCAGGCTCTTACCCACCGCCTGGAGGAGGTCTGTGGGCTATCTGGAGGCAAAGTGATTGACAAAACAAGCCAGAGTCAGTAGGCTTTAGTGTACCATGGGGGATACATCTGCATTGGAAATCTTTCCGAGACCCACAAATCAGAAAAAATTGAAAATTGCTGCTGTAATCAACCCAGATCCTCTTAATACTTGCAATAGCGTGCTCCCTTTCATTAAAATGATGACAGTGATGGGGTCAGGCAGGTTGGGTGTGCAGCAGTTGGTATAATTTACAAGTGGTGTAATTTGGCACAGTGGCAGTGCAGCAATATGGTTTAGCATCACCCAGGAGCTTCTCTTTTATTTGTGTGTGTGTGTGTGCGTGCTAGGGAGGCAAAAGCAAACAAAGAAGGGGGAAAAGCATTTGTGTGCAAAGCGGATTAACCACTTGATATTGCATTGTTGGAAATTATTTAATATGGCTTGGGCTAAGGAAGGGAAGTATATATATATCTAAATATAGGTCTAAAGTTAACAGGACAGTCATGAACTTAAAATTTTTGCAGGACGTAGATCTCAACAGTTTCATTTAGATGCACTAACTGAATCATAAATGCATCATAAGGTGCACTATTTGCTTGTTGAAAATCCTGTTACATTTAAAAATCTCAAATCTTAAACATTTGGAGGGTTCATTTTATTCTTCATATAAGGGACGTTTATTTCCTCTGGTATGAGAAAAGTGGCTGAGAAGTCAGGAGAGTGGAACTGAAATTTTGACCTGTATTGACATGTCACAGCATTTGCCAGTGGCATTTATTGCTCCTGAAGGGTGTGTTTTATTATGATCCTCTATATGTATATTAGTCAGGATATGACTAATAAAAAAAAGGTAATGTATTAAGGAATGTCTGTGAATCTAAAGGAGAAAAATAGTTATTAACACTATACAAAATAATGGTTATGTACTTTAATGCTGGCATGCATCCACATTTGTGGATTCCCCTTCCCCACTTTCTTTGCTACTAGGATGAAGGAAAAAAGCATTCCTGTGTGTTTTGCACTGTGTGTTCTGGGACTTCCAAGTGCGTCAGTGGGTCTGGGTATTAGGCGTCCGCTGGATTAACTTAATTGATTTCTTCAGTTTACCTAACGTGGCTTTTGGTTCAAGGTCTGCTTGCTTCCAGTTTTAAATGTATAACTCAGCTGTGGGTGTCACGTTTGTTTTGTCAGTAAGCTGTAAAATATTGGTAGGTTTTCATGCAAGTGCGAAAGGCTTCGCTTGCCAATAGATGCATAAAATAAATAGAGCATTCATACTGTTGGGCAGCTTTCATAATGTTTACGTGATGCAGGTTATTTCTCAGGATAATCTATTTTATATTAAATAGATTTATAAAATATTTTCTATAAAATAGATTATCGGTTCAAAACAGCAGTATGTAGGAGGTTTTTTAAGTCTGTGAACACATACATGTCAGCTTTAATTTAACAGATCGCATTCAAAGAATTAGCGGATCTCTTATAAAACATATGTTGTGAGTAGTACTGATAGTTTCTGTTGGTTTTTTTTCCTTTAGAAGTTTTAAGTAATAAGCAGTAAATTCACTGTTTTCTTTCCTGATTTTGCTGGTTTTTTCTCCCCAGTGAACAGAGTATTTGCCAAGCCCGAGCTTCAGTTATGGTCTATGACGATACCAGTAAGAAATGGGTGCCAATCAAACCTGGACAGCAGGGATTCAGCAGAATCAACATATACCACAACACGGCCACGAACACCTTCAGGGTAGTTGGAGTTAAACTGCAGGATCAACAAGTGAGTAATATCGAGTTTCCTGTAAATTAACCTTTGATCTCATTTGGTAACCTCAGTTCTATACCTAGTGCAACATTTCCTGCTCCCTGCAAGGTGCCTAATAGTCTGTTTATACTCCAGTCATTCAGATTTTGTATAATTTTTTGCACACAGAATGTATCATAAGTTATTACTGCTTATTTGAAAAAAGAATGTTTGGTAGATGCCAAAGAGATTTGAATGTTATTTCCCCCCCTCCATTTTTTTTTGTGAAATGAGTCTTACTCACTCTTGCAGGTTTTGCTCTCAGCTCCCCCCAAATTACTTTTTATTTGGTTTTAGTACTATATTAAAAATAGAAATAAAAATCAATTGTTCTGCACTGCTGTCCTACAAAGTGTGGTTGTTACATTGCTGCGATAAGCAATTAGTTCCTTGTAATGCACTTTAAAATCCTAGGTGCACACTGTGATCTGATTTACAGCGGACTAATTCTGCAGGACCTCCTTGGGTATTAAAGGAGTTATATGGGATTTAGATTATCAGAACTGGGATCAGACCCCCATTGGCCACCAAAGCATGATGCTCAGCCCAGGGCTGCCACAGTGTGGCTCCGGCAGCCTGGTTTGTGGTGTGCTGGGCAGCACATGCCATCAGAGCTCCCTAACTGAGCGTTACAATTAGACCCTAAACAGAAGTTTACTTGAGTGGAGTAGCAGTGCAGTACCTGCATTTTAGAGCAGGAATTTCAGAGCTTTCAGAGCTGAAGGCTCCCTTCGTGCACTGGCATGAGGCTGGCTGGCAGTGGCTGCTTCTTGTGCTCACCTCAAGCCCTCTGTGGGGCACAAGGATCAGGAAAAAGTGAGCCATTGGTTGCCTGTTGGTTCAGGAGTGGTGTTGCCTCCTGGGAAGGTGAGGTGAGCACTGCTGCTGGCGTGAGAGATGGCCAGGGGCCGGGCAAGTCCAGCCAAACTGAGCCAGGTCAGGCCAACCCAGAGAGCAGGAGCCAGGGCGGCACCACCTCTCAGCTGCCACAAATGTTGAATGTATTGATCTGCTTATGGAAAAGCAGATGATCCTCAGCTGGCGGCTGTAAAGACGCTTGGGCCAACTGGAAAAGTTACTCAGGTTGCTTACCGGAAGTGGTAATGACTTTGCTACGCCGTGCATATACAGAGTCATCATTCTGAAGAAAGAAAAGCAGAACAAAAATAGGTGGGTTTTGAGCACAGTGGTTTTCAGCTCCTTGCAGTGCACTTCTGAAACATCAGCCAAAAGTTTTGTCACTGCTTTTATCCTTCTCTGTAGAGCAAAGGCAATATATCAATGTAGTTCCATTCAGAAATAGAGAATGGCTTCTTAGTTGTGAAGGGTCAGTACTGCTTTGTCCTAAGCCATGCTAGCACTTTTACATTGCCAGCAGGTGAATGTAAATGATTTTCATGTGACTGCAATCTAAGATGGGACTGAATAGCTGGTGTAAAACAAGCAGAAGTCATAAAGTCAATGTGTATATGTGTAAGGGAGACTAAGTACCACAGGTCTGTCTTAATCAGAGTATGCAGTTTAAAGAGTAGGACATATTAAAATGTCAAATCTTAAGCTGCACTTCGAACATGCTTTGCATTAACTGTAATACTTTATTTTCTTGCAAACATTCCAATTTATAAAGAGGCTGCATGCTATCTAAAAATCATCTCAATTCAGAAGGAAACAGGTAGAAGAATATATTTTTCTAGAGTTTAAGGTTTAAAAATCCTCTTTCAAATAAACAGAAAGTTACTGTAGTCACCTAAAACTGCCTGAAACAAAGTGTTCATCTTAAATATGATTGCAAAAATCCAGTATTATGAATAAAGTCAAGACTGTAGCATAGTAGTATTCAAAGGAACACTCTGAAAGTCTCAAGATTCAGAATTTAATATATTTTATATGAGTCTCACATGGAATCATAAGCTTGCTAGGCTTGCTAAGTATTTGCATTTAAAGAGAACAGAAATGAATTTCAGTTAAAATAATTCTCTGTTCAAGCCATTTCCTGCTTGCTCTCAGGTTCCGTTAAATCTCACTGAAACTGAGGCTTTAGTAAAGCTGTTGATTTTCCAGAAAATACATATTTATCTGAAAAGGACCAATCTTCAGCTGATATGTGATTTGGCATATGATGAAGCTAATGAAGCTACACAGATTTTTGAAGAGTTGAGAAACTAGTTTAAAATATGTAATACAACAATACCATGGAGGAACAATTTTAACTTTTCTTACATACTGGTTGGCAAGGCAGACTAGAGTAGTCTTCATGGCTTCATCCCTGCCTGCCTTTATTTCCCTTTTAATTTTTGTTGTTTTATAATACACCTCTAATAACATCTCTCTTTAATTTTCATTCTCTTTTTAATTTTCTACATATCTTCTACTCCTTGTCTTGTCTCTGTGTAGCTGCCTTTCTGTTTCCTAGCCCTTTTTTGGTGCATGTGCTTTAGCTTATGACGCTGCCTTCTCATTCTGCTTACCTTATCTCTTTATCTCGTTATCTCCTTATCTCCTTCTCTAGCTGACAGTGTCTGAACAGTTCACCACAGACAAATAAGGTTTGTAGAGAGAACTGGAGCATCGTTCTCCCCCCAGGAAGTGGCCCCCAGATCTCGTTCCCTCTGTGTGTCTGGGTGAGGTGCTCGCCGTACGTGGCGGCGGCACTGGGTTACAGACCAGCCGTACTTCAGCTCCCCTTTCTGCTCTGCACAAAGTACAGCCTTGCACAGGTTCATGCTGCCTGAGAAGGAGCCTTCAGGAAACCACAAATACAGTCTTGAAGCTTTGAAGTCGCTACAGAGGCCAGAACTGGTTTGAAGCTAAGGCCAGATCAGTGTTACAATTGCTTAACGTCGTGAGCTTTGGTGTTTCCTTGTGGCCTTCATTTTGGACTCGATGTTCATTGATGTCTTTCCCAAGCTTAGCAATTCTATGATTCTGTGATTCTTGAAGCCAAACAGTTGCAACCACGTGTTTTACACCCACATTGCAACTTGCCAGCTGTTGTTGTCACCTGGCCTGTTGCAAAGGTGACATGTGTGAGCTTCAGTCACCATGCAAGAAGTTGCAAAGCGATAAACATACAAGCGGTCCATCTTTACGGCTTAGCTGAAAAGCAGTAGGTCCCCAGTCCAGAGTCCTGATCAACTAAAGGTATAAAATTAGGACTTTACATCAAGTGATGTCAGCTCAGCATGATCTCATCACCCAGAGGCACGTGCTGAACAAACAGGCAGGGAGGAGGGTGCAACTCAAAAGTGAATCACATTTCCTGAGGGGCTGGTGTCTTCCTGTGGCTGAGAAGTGAATGTAGAAACAGGGCCTTGGGGAAGGTGAGACATTTTACATGTGAACCCAAGCCAAAACTGAAATGTGGATGGGATTCCTGGGATATAAGCTAACCACAATTTTTGAAAAAGAAAGAACCAGTTAATCACTGTTGTAACTTATTAGAAGTTCATCAGGTTTGCACCTGCCTACAGAAGTAAAGAACCTGGCCTCAGCTGTAGCAATTTTTATATCCTCCCTATTTTAGCAGTCATGTCTGCTCCCTGTAAGATGAGCCTGAGCATTGGCAGCATGGCAGGGCCTAAGCTGGTAACAACCTGCTGAACCATGTCATGCTCTGGAGAAACAAGCAGTTGTCTTGTCCTGGTTCAATAAGCCAGAGTATTGGTGGTGAGACTTGTGTGGGAACTCTTCCCATGATCGTGGCTGTGTTTACACCTCAGGTGTTGCCCTGAAGCCCACTCAGTCCCTTCTAGCCCCATTCCCATGAGTCCCATCAGCCACCGCCATCATCACTGCTGACAGCTCACAGCTCCACAGCCAAAAGGAAGGGCTTCTTGCTTTTGAGCTTTTGTATAGATCCTAAACTTCCCTGCCAGTCCCAGGGAGCCTGCACCTGAAACTAAGGTGAAAGGGTGAAGGACAGTACTGGGTAGAAGTAAAGTAAATCTTTTTTTTTAACATTATAGTGATGGGAACATTGAAAGGTGTCAACATAATGCTATGCATGACTGTCTGTGAAACTCCTTGCCATACGAGATCATTGAAATACAGAATTTAACAGGGTTCAAGACAACACAGACATTTGTATCAGTATCAGGACTACATTGTTTCAGGATATAAAGCACTAAAAGAGGGTTGAAAAGAAGAACAGTGGCATATAAATTGTTATGTTTCAGCTTTTAAGTCAAATTCTAGATGAAGAGTTACAGGAAGAATTGTTTGCCACGGACAAATCTATTATTTATTTCTCTGCAAGATTTCCAGTGAGCTTCTCCAATTCACCTATTGTAGACTGCAACTGAAGGTTAAAAGATGAACTCTTGGTCTGCTCAGCCTGGCAGATGTGCTCTCTTACTGACATACGAAGCTTTAGGGTAAAGATCCCTGAGAAGCACCTGTAAAAAAACCCTCTGCTTCAAACAGGGAGACCTTCTTTATTTTAATTACTGCTCTGAAGCACTTCATTATCATCATGTGCCTTGCAGAGTCTCCACACCATCTGTACAAGACACCTTTGTGCACTCATTCTTAACAACAGCAGGAGATCCCCTCCCCTTTTTTTCCATTTTCTATAAACACGAGCCAAAGGGGATAAAAATCAAACTCTGGCTATTTTAAGTTTCATTTCCCAGTTTTAAACTCTCTGATTTGAGTTTGAAGACAGGGTATTACATGTGTGGGCATCCTGATGATTACTGAAGGTCAACATTCAAATTCTGTCTTTATTCAGTTAAAGGGATCTAACCTTCAGAACAAAGCAGATCCTCGGAGTTCCTTGGGTCAATGTTCTGGGGAAACAGGTTTTGAACAGTTTACCTGACTTCCATTACACAATTTTTGGCCTAGGTTTTTATGATTTCTGTCTTAAGTTAAACAGCTGCAATGCACCCTCTGGTGCTTTTTGGGCTTTGATAGTGGTGTTCTTTGAAACAGAGGTTTCTGTTAGTAGGTGAGAAAGATTCACTTTGAAAGCCTGGTAGAAGATCACAATCTTTCTAAACATTTCCTCAAAGACACTATCTGTGCCTTCCTTGGTTAATCTACTCAAAAAGGGTTGGAAGACTTAAACACTGGTCCATGTTAAAACTGTTGGTTTAGTAATCCAGGCATGAGTCTACTTGATGCTCGAGAGACTCTTTGAGTGTGAGCAACATTGGTACAGGCTCTCCCAATGCTCAGTGGAAGAATGGGGGTAACGTCACAATTTTTCAAGGAAAAAAGGCTATTCAAGCTGTCAAATAGAAGAGGAAATTCAATGCCTTTGCTGTGACCAGTTTCCACTTCATTCTGGTTGTTGTGGGTGTTTTCCCACGCAGCATGTTGGTGACACAGTTCCCATTTCTGGGGGACTAACTCTTGGGAGCCTGCATACCCAATGAGCCTCATCTTCCTTTGGCTCACAGGTCAGGAATCTCAATGAAATGTGTCAAAAAAAGCAGTGTAGGCCTGATTGCTTCTCAGTGCATTTTCATGGAGCCTTAATAATGATACTGGTTTGAGTGCAGCAGTTGGACCATCATATTTTTGCCTAAAGCTAGACCAGGTATTCAAAGACTATCTTCTACATAACTCTCTAATGCTGGCTCAGTAAGTAAATGCATCTAGAAATAAGAGTATATCTGTAATTATTTAGTGGTGTAGTGGCTTCTTTGCTTCTTGCTATGGTTTTTGTAATTTTTTGTATATTAATATAGTAAAGTTGCAAGACATCTGTTAACTATATCAATGACACAGTGTTATCCTTCAAAAATACTAATGTGTGTAAAACAGTTTGTTCCTTATTAGGTGCTCATCTAATGTTTCTCTGCCAATTTAAACTGGTAACCCACTGAAAATTTAAAACGCAGAGCTAGGAGTCATTAATCTTTGAAATTAGTTTTGAAAGTCTGCCCGTATAATTAAGAATTGTCAGTCATCTAATAAAAATATTGTTGGTCTAATTAAATACACTGACGCTTTTTAACTGCAATCATAGTGTTAACAGAAAACTTTGCAAAGTACTGGTCAGACTGCAAAAAAAAAGTATTGGTAGGTTTTCTGGTATGTGGGAACCACCTCTAACATAAATTCTGTGTACAAAGTGGTACAGTGGGACACTCCTGCCTCTCCACCCTCAGCTAGAGCAGCTGACACTCTAAGATTGGAGGTTTCTGTCTGGATCCCAGCTGTGCTGTATAGCTGGGTGTCCCAGTGCCCTGCCCAAGGATAAACAGGGCATTCTACTTAGCAGATAAAATTTCCAAAGAAACAGCCTTCTGCTGCAGTCACCCTTTACCTGGAAAACACCACATGTACAGTGAGGGAGATGGTGGGAGAGGAATGGTTGTCTGGTTTTGTCATTGCCTGACTGAGTCTAAAGAAGAAGTGTAAGCACAAGAAGCTGGTGGTGATCAGGCACATGGGAGGAGGAAGGCAGAAGTGGTGCAATGAGTCAAACATTTATGTGCTATAGGGTGAGGTTAGTGCCAAGAGCCCTGTCTGGCTGTATTCCTAACAATTGTGCATGATCATCCTCCAAAAGATGGAAACAGCTGCTGGCACTGGCTCCTGACAGCTGTCTGCAGCATCTGCACAGCTGCATCCTGTGGAGGTGCTGTAAAAAACACAAGCAGGTAATAGATTTTGCAAAACTGGCTTGCAAGTCCCCAAGGCTGCATGGAGCTGTTGTAAATCTCACCCCCAGATGTGGGTCTTCTGTCATCGAAACAAACGCTGCCTTACCTGGCAGCCATGTAGGAGCTGCCATAGGAACTGCCTCTACCCATTTAGGTAACCTTTACACAAGGGTTGGGTGGCTTTTTTCCCACTGAAAACAGAACTATTTTTAATCTTTACTCCTCTGTTTCATATCACAGGTAGTGATTAATTACTCAATTGTGAAAGGACTGAAGTACAATCAAGCAACACCTACCTTTCATCAATGGCGCGACGCACGGCAGGTCTACGGCTTGAATTTTGCAAGCAAAGAAGAGGCTACCACGTTCTCCAATGCAATGCTGTTTGCTCTGAATATCATGAACTCACAAGATGGAGGTAAATTAATCTCTCTTAATCTGTGACATTTTAAAATGCTTGTTACCAATCACCTAGTGCAGTTGTATTGGATATTATGCCATTATAAAACACATTATAATAAAAAACCTTAGCTTCCAGTAGACAGCCTTCAGATCAGCATTTGCTGTGGTATGAATTGCACATGTTTTCAGATTTTATTTCCCTTTCTGCTCATTTTTCATGGTGCCTTAACTCACCATAGGGAATCAATAGTTATTTGGGAATGCCTCAGCAGGCAGATAACCCCACTGATTTATATGGATCTGCATATGTGTTGTTTTACATATGGGATGGCAGAATAAAACTTTAAATAAACAGAAGCCAGAGTAAAATTAGCAAAGTCTTACAGGATAGGACTCGGAGCTGGTATTTCCAGTGTGTTGGACCAGCTCCAGCCGTTGGCTCTTGTGGGTCGGCTTTCCAAAAGAGGAGTGTGTGGCACCTTGGTTATTGAATACTATATTGACTGTAGAAGAAGTTTGTGGTGAAGTTTGCTGTTCTGTCAATTTGTCATTACATTAGCTTGACACGGGCCCAAAATAAAGTCCTGGTTTCTCAGTGGAAACCCATTTCTGGTTTGTGGTATCTGGATGAAGCACTGCCCTCAGTCACATGCTTATGACCTCTCTGCAGCTCTTGGGCTGGGAACAGAGCAGTCCTTGTGTGGTGTCTTTTTTTTTTGCTGCACAAACATACACCACAGCCCTATTTTCCTTTTGCAAACATGGTGAGTCAAGGTTTGCATCACTTGCTGCCATCCAGTTTTCACTGCAGTGTTCACTGGTGATGGACAGCAGCTCTTTTGAGAGAGATTGTCTCCTGACAACCTTCAATACACAAACATGTCTTACTAAAAGGCGTACTTGTAATATAAGAGTTCAGATTTTTTATTTTGCTATTTCTGTTCTGTTAAGCTGGCAAATGCAAAAGTCATCAAAAATCAAGAAATATTTTAAATTCTGAGCTATATTTAGAAGTACTGAGGACTTAATTCTGCCTTCTTCAGCTTGAACATTTTCAGCTGTAGTTGTGCCACAGCAGGAGACTTCATGAGGAAATCTGGACAAGATTCACCAGTTCTAAACTCATGAAAGTCTGAAGAGTACAGAGCTCTTTGGCTGCTCAGGTGTGCCCAGACCTTTTAGACCTCCAAATCTGGATACTTTGACTATGGTCTGGGTGTAGTGATTGGTTTAATGTCTCTGATAAGTCTGCTTTTCTTTCAAAAGCCCTTAAATTTGGGTTGGGTTTTTTTCCCCATCTGTCTCTTCCCCTCAAAGGGAGTGAGGATTTTGCAGGATTTTGAGTTTTCTTCAGGGAGGTGCCTTGTGGAAACCCAAGTCTCAGGATAAGAATTTATTGCTCATAGGCTAAAATACAAGAAACTGCCTTAAAGTGGATACTTTAATTATGTTAGCTACTCCCTAGCAATGAACAACAGGTATTTTTAAGGAAGTATTTTTGACTACTTGAAAAGCCTATTAAATTTCTGAGAAGTTTATGCATATCCAGCAAGCAATAATTTGCATTTTGCCTTTTTTGGGGTATTTTTTTATTCATTTACTTAGCACCAAAAGTGTGCTTTAGATGCTTTACAGGTTTAAAATCCAGTCCATGCTGAAGAGCTTGTATTTAGAGTTTGTAGCTGTTGCATTCAAAAATATGAGTTGGGTCACAGATAAAAAACTTTCTTTTCTGGAGAAAAAGGAATGGTCTGGTAAACATTCAGTCTTCATCAACCCTTTTTATTTCATACATAAAGTGTTAGACGTTTCAAAGATTGCCAGTTGTCCCATTCTTTACAGCTAAACTTTACAACTAAACCATTCTTTACAGTCAAAAACTGAAATTTGGATTAAAGACAATTCCAGCATTTGCTTAAAAAAACCCCAATATTGATTCTATGAAACAAATTCCCCAAATACTCATTTTTATCTTTTTTTTAAATTATGACATTTATTTCCAGAGGTATTTCTCTTTAATATTATATTAGCTTTGGTAATAGATTAGAATGACACCTTTTATATCATCATAAGTTTTCCCATTACTGCAGTGATCTCAGCATGCAAGTTGACAGCAAAAGTACATAATGGATATAAGGTATAAAATGTTTTTTCAGATCTGCTCTTCCAGGCTTCTAGAGCCCTTAAGCTTTTGTGGGCATGAATTAATGTGAATAGGAATTCACACAAACACACATACCCGTACATCTTTTCAGGCACGACCACTGCCTGCATACTCCATCCATTCTGCTGCCGCATGCTGCATTAGGGTCTGCTTTTTCATATGGAAAAATCATTAGGAAAAGAATGTATTTATTATATCTATGCATCCATGTATTAACATTGCCCGTGTGCTTATGCAGATGGATGGCAGCTTTAAGGGGTGCATTTGTATGCCCAGAACTGCTCGTAGACTCATAAAATGCTCAACCAAAACCACAGGGTGAAACAGAGGCTCCCTCTGCCACGTTCACAGGGCAGCAAACCCTATCTGCTGCTCTACAGCTTGGAATATGCTGTGGGCACTACTTGGCACGTGCTATTTCTAATGCTTGGTTTTTTCCTATATTCCCCACTGAGACATTATGATGTTTGAGTATTGCTGATCCTCCCATAGTTGAATAGATTCTGGCTTCCATGGCTGCTTCTCCCTTCGTTCTACCACCCACTTGCATAAACTAAAATTAATCATGGTAGACTACAGCTGAAAATGTGAGACTGCATCATATCTTCAACAGACGTGGAGTCAGGGTACTGTTGCATTTGGGGAAATAACTAGTCTTGGCACAAAGTAATGGTGTGGGGTTTTGAATGATGCATTAAGCTGAATTAGTTCAAAAAAATGATAGTGGTCTGTGTTTTGGGGAGTTGAAAATAATTTTTAGGTAGTGCTGACTTTCAAATGACTGGGTCACCTCAAGTGAACAGAGTTATGAATCAGTGATGGGAATTACTGTACTGTTCCTCTTCTTCACAAGAGAAGCTACAATGCCCAAGAACAACCACAAGCACTGATCTCTCTGTACTGACTGCATGGGGCATGAGTGAAAACTAAACCAAGGGCTCTGTTAAATGCCAAAGGTTAAGTGGGCTGAACCAGATCCTATAGCCAGCCTGTGTTTACCTGGGTTACGTGTCAAGATCAGTGCTGGGGTGGGTGTCTTCCCAGGAGTGTGACATCCCAAAGTTTGCCAAAGTTGGGAGAAAAGCCACAGTCTAAACTCCCTGGCTGGTTGTGTTTCTGCAGTGGATGCACTCATACTGTTACCCGTGGGGAGGGCTGGCCACCTTACACATATCCATGTTCTCAGTGCTGTGGTGGGAGCCTCTCTCAGTGCACATCCCCAGGGTGGGCTAAAGCAAGCCTTGAAAGAGGTGAACACAGACCTGGCTCATTCTTGTGCTTTGTAAGGATGCTAGTGGTTATGTTAGGAGTACTCCGAAATGAGATAAAATGGGACTAAAACCAAAATAATATTACAAATATATACCATCCTTCCTTTAGAGGTTGACAGTTGCCTCACTGAATCACAATTGTTTACCTGCCAGCTTGTTTATGTATCTAATTACTTTGATTTCCTTATACATCTCTTTAATCTGTTCTCCTTTACAAACAAAGAGAGAAATGCTGGTCCTGAGCCAGCCTGCAAAATGAGAGTAAATGATAACACTGACTTGCTCATTACCAATCTCTTGCTTACAGTGTTTTAATGGTGTCATTTAAAGACCATCAGTATGACAAACAGCTTCAAATTTAATTGTTTTTCTTTCACGGGTGTCCACTTTGTGAAGTCAGACCTTTTACTGGCATAAGTTACCTGGTACAAGGTAGTGTGTCACTAGCTTACTTTGTCATCTGCAGACAGGTTTCACTGGGGGCACAGCATCACCCCTTCCTGCCCCAGGAGGCTGTGGAAAAATTTTGCACAGATCCTGCCCACAGGCTGTTTGATGTTTCACGTTTTTCAGGGCTTACATCCTCTTAGATTTACCAGATGCAATGACCAGTGGCAGGGCAGCATGGTTATTGGAGCAGGACATAATGTGAGAACATTAGTAAGCTAAAATAGGCAAGTTCTTCCCTGCCATAATTTTGTAGGAAATCCAGTGGTGCCTGTAATGAAGGTAACTTTCTGCAGGGCTTAATGGAGCCTGTACATTCAGTGCTTCTCCCAGTGAGTGGTTACACTTCCCCGAGAGAAGGAATGAAACTATTTTCTCTCCTTTCTTGTTCCCCAGATTTCTGGGGACAGGCAAAGGAATTCTTCGTCTTTTTCTTTCCTTCTTTGCTCGCTTCAGACATTGAGTCCCTGCTGGTTGCTGGCAGCACCTGCATGTTCCCATGTTGCATAAGGGGACAGCGGTTCAGCTTTGTGGCTTGGCGTGACCAGCTCTGAGGGCATCTTGGGCTTCCATGGCTTAAAGACTTGGTACCTCTTGGAGAAGAATTAAGACTCTGATCTGTGCTGCTGGTGAATGCTGCCTGGGACATAGTGAATATAATGTATTGTGAACTTTTGCTTTTCTTTCGATGTCTGTGCCCTGGGGACTTGGATAGTTATTGTTGACTTACAATGTATGAAAATTCTATTTCTAAATGTAAACACCACATGCTGAAAAGCCTTATGCAGAGGGCTCATTGCAGAGTTAATCATAGTTAGAGGTCAGCTGCCTTATCTGACTAAGAAGGGAGAAGTTGGAGGAAAGCTTGAAATAGGAGAGAGGTTTGAAGAAAATTAATAGTGATTTATTTATTTATTTATCCCTTGTAAGAAAGCCATTTTCTTGTTCTAAGTGTCTTATAAACCATGTGATACAGACATAGGTCATGCAGGGTGCAGAGTTCAGCCCTTGTGCCTTCAGCTTCACAGACCCAGCCTTATCTCTGCAGAGAGGACGTTTTGGAAGTCAGAAGGATTGCTCCTCACTCCTCCTTCTCTGGTTAGAAGATCTGCTGTCTTTTCCACCACTGTGGATTATTTGACATGTATTTCTCCAGTCCCCTTTCCCATAAGATGGATTTTATTAAGTTCTTGGGAGTTTGAGATCTTTTTCCATTCCTTCAGTCATTCTGCTCTTATCTTTTTTCAGAAGTGACATTTCTGTATTTCTGGGAGGAGGTTCCTTGAAAAAGACTTTGGAGAAATAAAAGAATAAAGCATTGATCCATCAAACAGCAGATAAATTGGCAGAATGTACAATACATTGTCTCTCCTAGTTAGATGCCCTAAGTATTTGCAAGGTTTCTGTCAGTGAAGGATCTGTGTGAAGATTGTGGTGCACTGGATTTCAGACAAAAGTGTACACAGCGTTTTATATATTTTTTCTAATGTTATATTCAGTTCATTTTTTTCATTAACATTTCGCCAACTAGTCCTGCATCTCTCAATTTTTCAGTGGCACTAAAGTGTAACTTCTGGGAAACTCAGTCATCTGAATTCATCTTCTACAAAGCAGTGCCTGTTTTATTTGATAATATTGCCCCAAGACTTTCCAGCACCACCGAGGACAGTGTGGGAAGACAAAAGACTGCCTCTTCCTTACAGCACTGCATAATACATAAAATAACTCATCAATAATGGAAGTGACCCACCACAGAACACAATGCCCACTTGCAGCCAGCTGGTTACAAAACTGTGCTGGGGTAAAGAGATCTGTGCTCCATGCAAGGTGCTTTGCGTGCTGCACTGTGGACTCGTTTCCCACACTATCAGGTGTGATGGTCTGGATTTTAAAGCACTAAGATGGTGTATACTGTGCACATTTTACTTTTAAGAGTGCTAGTAACATTTAAAGACGTGTGCAACTTCAGATTGCATAGGCATTGCAGAACCGTAAACATGCAATCTGGTGCAGGTCTTTGAACCACGTCATTCCAGACGTTGTTCCTATTTATAATTTAGGCATAGAGAACTTGTAAACAACAAACTTTTGGACTCACTAGTGTAAATATGATCCATGTGGTCAGACACCTAGTGCTAGCCAAAATAGCAGCCTGCAGGCAATGGTTAATTGGGTGCATGTGAAAAATACAAGAAACTTCTGCTTCTTTAAAAAACAAAAATTTTCCCAGGAGAATAAATATTTTCTGATCGACATCTTTCAAAAACACCAGAGAAGGGTTTAGAGAAATAAATTTCACAATGTTTCCAGCCTCATGCCTATACCAGTTTCAGTATTGACTTTAGTCACTCAGAAATGTTCTGCAGAGAGGGGGGTTTCTGATCTAAATTGCTGTGCTTTGTAAGTCAATGAAGAGGGAGGGAAAATTCAAATAAGATGATGAGCTTTTTCCTTTCATCTGCTGCATTGCTTTATCACTGAAACTGTTCCAGAAAAGTCCATGTGACATCCAGAATCTTTTAGTATATTGCTTACTATAGAAATAAATTCCTTCCTTTGCCAGTTGGACAGGGATGAGCTGTTACCCAGCAAACTAGGCGGGAATTTATTTTCCTGAAGCAGCCAGAGAAAGGCACACCCCAGGCAGGGCCCCACTGCGTGTTTGACAGGTCTCGGCCCAACCCTGTGAGGGCAAGAGTCCCTTGTGACCCCAGCTGAAAAACATCAGCTCAGCCACAGGACCACTCATTGTGTCTAATTCCTAAAACTTCTGCCTGTGCTGAGGGGGATGACAGTCCTGGTACAAGCCCTCTGCCCATCTTTGCAGAACAACCAAACTTCTGAAATAACAGGCACTTGCCTTGCAGGCTTCCCCTGCCCAAGCTGCTCAAGTGCCCTCTTCTCAGGTTAACCTGGGCTTTCTAATTGGATATATGACATTTCACAGAATCAAAGAATATTGTGAGTTGAATGGGACTCGCAAGGATTGTTGAGTCCAACTCTGAAGTGAATGGCCCATACAGGGATCGAACCCACAACCCTGGCATTATTAGCACAAGGCTCTAACCAACTTCTAGGAACCTGGGTACACTTCATATTAAGAGAAACATGTTTAAAACCAGAACTGGAAGAAGCTGGCCCAGCCAGGAGAAGCAGTGAGTAAAACTGGTTAATCTTCTGTATTAGCTTGGCTCCAGATAAGTGGAGCACAGGAGGTGAACTGATTCATTCGTGAATAGATAAACTGGGATTACAGACTCCTTTCAGTGCTAGAACTGTAAATATCATTGCTATTATTCATCTGTCAGGAAATATCAAACCATTATTTAATTATTCTGCTCTATAGAAGCAGGCATTTTTTCAATTCAGTTTTTCAGTCCCCCAGATGGTAGGAATCCACAGCAGAAAGTTTTCCAGGGCACTGAAGTGCTCTGGCAGTGTTATGCAAATAAAAACCCATGGCATGTTGCTTGTGTGCATCTCAGCCACTTTCCTGCAGGACTCCATTGTATCCCCGCTCAGAGCAGCAGCAGCGCCGGAGCCGCTGTCGAGCGTCGGGAACAACAAAAGGTGCCTCTGTTCTTTGAAGAGCATTATAAACCCAAAGGCTCTTGAGTCTCTTGCTGATGTTTTTTGCTGTGCTGAACTCTTCTGCACTAAATGAAAACCACTTCAGGAAGGAAACTGTGTGTGGGAAAAAAATTGTTGAGAGACTTAAGAGAGACTTGCCCACGCTGACTCGTGCTAGCAAGATTCCCTCGCACATTGCCCTCAAACCCCTGTTTTTCTGAGTGTGGTGCAAACTGGCAAAGTTTCCAGAGCTCATGATAGATTCAATGTGGCTTTTTCACTAGAGGGTAGTAAGTGGCAGAAGAATATATTAGCTTAGGGGAAAAAAAACTATCAAAATTTAACAAGTCCAGTAATTTATGTGCTAGCAGTATAGGCCAGATTTTGACCAGTGTTCATTTGGAGACCATTTATGGGGTGTTTCCTTGTTGAATGTACCTCTTCATCTGGCAAGGACTCATTTTTTTGGGTTAGTCTGGACTGTGCGTGCATCACGTCCTTTGCCAGGCAATGGCTGCGAGTGGAGCTCAGCCTCGAGCCACAGAAGTGTAAAAGTGCCTTGCTCCAGGAAATGCTGTGACTCAGAAGCAGCTCCATGTCACTCTTCCTCTTCCCCTTCCTCTCCTCTATCCAGGGATGTGATAGAGAAGGAGTACCTGCCCTGTGCTGCCAGCACCCTCAGGCTCACCTCCTCGGTGGGCAGTGGTGGGCTCTGCCCGTGCCCCTCTGCTCTCCACAGGCAGCCAGCAAAGGGCTGGGTTTGCACCTGGCTGCCTTCTCACCTCCTGCAGAAACCCACAGTCTGTGCTTAGAGTTCACAGCTCTAAACAGTCTGAAGCATATGAAGAACAAATGGCTTTTTGTGATGAGAACAGTATTTTTCTCTTTACCTTTTCCAATGCCATACGTGCATTTTGTTTTGCTCACCACGAACAGTCTATGGGACATTTATTTACCGATTATCTGATTCCTTTTAGTGAAAGAGAAATTGCTTTTTTCACAAATCTTTAAGTTTTGTGCTCATTTTCTTTCATTCTTAAAGTGCTTCGATACTTGGTGTCCTGGGGTGTTCTCTAAAATGATTTTATATCAGAACACGAATTGCTGTTTTTAAGGCAGTCCTTTTCAGACCCTGCATGAGTTAGAGGTGCTTTAATTCCATGCACAAAAGTGCTGTGTTTACCTCTGTACATACCCTGGCACTCACCCCTCTCTTTGGATTGATTCACACTGATTTCTAGAGCCAAATACTGGTATAATTCAAAATATATAATGCTACAGAATACATTGAAAAGAACATTCTGTGAAATTTTCCTAGAAGAAAAGAGGTGAAAGAATATTGAAAATAAATGTACTATTTTAAATAAGGGATGCCCTCCTTCATAAACAAAACCAAACATATAAAAAAGAATGACGAGGCAGTGTGCTGTGGTGGTAGTTACACAGATCCAGATTTGCGAAGAGTGGTAACTGTTAACAGGATCTCCAAACCTGAATCAGCCAAACTAGACTGAATTTTTACAATGGTGCTGTGCTTCTCCAAATAGCATTTATTTTTGGAAAAGTGAACTTCAGAAATTTACGAGAGATTGTACAGAAAGTGACATCTCCAGCTTTTTACAGCACTAATAAGTATCCAGTATACCTGACACAGGAATGACTGCTGTATTCATTTTGAATCATCTTGCAGAAATGCTTCATTCTGATAATGATTATGTGGTCTAGTATTAGTGCTCTAGCACCCTCTGCAATTACTTAATTTATAATGTTCACGGATAGCCTATGCCAATTGTTGGGTACCATCTAATTTTTTTATCGGCAATTAACTTTAAAGGAGACACACAAATGTATACGGATTAAGATAGGTTTGGGTAATTATCATAGAACCATAGAAGGGTTTGGGTTGGAAGGACCTTGAATATCACCTAGTTCCATGGGCAGGGACAATTTCCACTAGATCAAGTTACTCAAAGCCCCATCCAGCCTGGCCTTGGTTGCTTTTTTTTATTTAGTAGACTTTCTGTATTCTCAGCTAAGAGCCATGCACTATAATATTTTGCCTCTGCACAGTAACTCATATACTCCCCTAGCTCTGATCCCACTCCTAACAATTAATAATTGTGTGACCATGATCTTCCTGTTAATGGGAGGAGAACTTTAAGCATCTGTAGCACCAGATTTTGTACCTGAGCTGGGATGTCTGTGTGGTCAAGGAACAGTAACAGATGCTCTTGGTACAGTCAGTTAGGTATCAGGTGTCCCTAAAGGCAAAATTCATCCCATTTTCCCTCTCTTTTTCATCACTGACTGTAAAGGATTGCTGCTAAGAGCCCTTCTTTGGTTCTTGATAATTTTGCTATGATCTTCTTCCAAACTTTCTAATTAATGAATTAATAATTTCTAATTGTGGTGTAATTAATTAGTAACTACAATGATAATTAAACCTCTAGTTTAACAATAATAAATTAGAGAGATGGAAACTAATGTGTATAAGGTGATATTTTTAGTGATGCTCCATGGATTTCCTTGGGACAGTTCATGAGAACTCCCAGGAGTTTATGTGTAGTGCATGTCCATATATGTGTTCACATGAGCACTGCACATCAGATTATCACTTCTCTGACTGCCTGAGCTCTGCAAACAGATGGGCTTTTTGCATGCAAATTTTTTCCTTTTATACCAGAAGTGGATTTAGGAAAATATTCACACGTATATAGATTGAAGTCAGGAATAAGTTGCTGGGCTAAGAGGATTTTTCACTGATAAAATTGGTAGTATTTTGAATTTCGTTTTTAAACTATGCTGTCATTATGTGCCATGGTTCACTGTGCAAACAGCACTCACCAAAAACGTGTTCATGGTCAAAGCACAGTGTTTAGGGCCAGGGGACTGCACAGGGACAGCCAGTGGTGCAGCTGAGGAGGCAGGGCACAGCTCTGGAACCCTCTCCAGCAGCAGGCTCAGCTGAGGGGAAAGTCTGCTTAATTCCAGCCCCCGAGTGAATCGCCATATGCTGCTGCCAGCAAAGCATGTAAAGCAGCTTCTCCTGCTGGCTGGTAATCCCTGGGGAGCTCACACAAAGTCTATTAATGGCCTTCTTAGGTGACTCTCTGCAGTCATCCAGCATCTTGTTTTACACCAAGTCAGGGACTCGAAAGCTCTAGGTTGTGTTGCCTTCTGCAAACAGAATCTCAGACCCTTGTGGCAATGACTTGTAATTTCTCCAGTTAATTCTAATGAAGCAATCCAGCTGAAAATGGGATTCATTTAACTGCACTCCAGCCATTTAAATGCTAGGCGTCTAGATTACAATAATTGTGCAGTTTCCTTTTCTCTCCAGGGAGCGAGGAGGGCTCACCTGGAGGTGAGTGGCTGTAGTCCTGTGCTGCTGGCTGGTGGCCCAGCAAGCTGCACAGTCCCTGCCACGCAGCAGGGAGCAAACTGCGAGTGTGATAGAACGGAGCAGCGTGGGGCCGTCCTGCAGTTCAGGAAGGAAGTCATCCCCTAAGAGGTGATTTTAGTTCTCCGAGCGTCCAGGCTTTGCCCTTGTACGTGCTCAGCTGCACAGCTGAGGAGGACACAGCCTGATTGATGTCCTGACGGTGCGTTTGAGATTCTGCTCCACCTCTACTGACAAAAAAGCCAAACTCTGCCAAGCAATCACCGTCAATCAGATTTGCATGGATTGCTTTATCTGTTGGTCTTGATTAGTATTCTGGAGATCTCTGCAGAAAACATGAATTTTAATTCCGCTTCCTCCGGTGCTGGTTTCCAGGGGCTCCCTCTGGTGGTCAGAGCAGCGCCTGGGAAGCTGTGTGAACATCAGCTGTGCCACACAGCACGCTAGGAGAGATGAACTGAAGAGTATCTTGGGTTTTTTCACATCTTTAAAAATAAACTTGGGGTCAAAGTCATTGAGGTTATCACCTCTTTTGACTGCTTAAACCTGCTAAACGTGCATTTCTCGTTCTTGTGAAGAAATGGTGCGTTTCCTGCAGCGTGGCAGAGTGAGGAGCAGGAACTGCAGGTACCTCTGTGCTGGTCTGGTGAGTAGCAGACAGGAACAGGAGGACATTCAGAAGGTTGGATGTTGTCAGAAATCCATTTGAATATGGATTGTCCTGAAATTTAATGGATATCCCTTCTAAGGCATTTTAGATTATGGAATATTTGCTTTTTCTTTTTTTGGCTTACCATTGGCATCCACAATAGAAATGACTCTGCACATTTGAATCTGGGCCCCCAGGTTCCCCTGCATCATTTACAAATACATACACTGCAGTTTCACTTCTCAAGATGCTTTGCCAGCAGATCTTAGGGGATCCTTTCTAAATGCAAAAGAAAATACTTTGAATCAGCAAAAGAGCAGGGCTAACTGAACTTGGACACAAAGAAAGAGCCTTTCAGTGTCCTCTGGAGCCTGCCAAAGCACTAAGTGCTGATGGTGACTAACAAGGGCAGCACATCTAATGCAAAGGCTGGCAAGAGTTACCAGGCACCACAGCAGGAGGGGCACCCTCAGTCAGGGATGGAGAGGTGGAGGGATGCAGGGAGCCAAAGGCTCTGGAGATGCACGGCCCAGGTATGTGGAAACTCCAGGAGTTTCTGGATCTGCAGTGGAGACAGAAGGCACCAAGAGAAAGCTTGGTTCTGGCAGAGTCAGCAGGAAAACTCCTGACTCAGACAAATGAGTAATTTACCCCTAGTCTGTGGAAGGAAGAGGGATTTGAAAAGTGTAACAAAGGTGAGGATCGAAAGGGAAGCATGCCTTATGCTTCCTGCTGATTATTTCGTTTCTTATCTCTCTGACCTTTCTGATTACTCTAAATAAAATATTTCAACTTTAAAGCTCGAAAACAGATATTTGGCTGTTCAGATGAGCTGGCATTTGATTCCTTTTTTTTGCTCTGTGCTGTAACATTCCTATGAGCACAGAGTAACTGCATTTTTTTGACTGTTATTGCATTGGTTTTTTTACAGATGAGATCGCCCCTGGGTGGCTTTACATTCTCTCATCAGCCTGAGAGTGCACCACCAAATCACCTCTTTTTGCTTATCAGAATTTACTGGTGTGTCCAGAAATTGCCCAGCGAGGGTCATGCTGTATATACTTCTTGTCTTACATCCCATTATATTGCAGTCAGATCTTTCAACACCGCCGTATTTTTAAATAATGTTTTCCCCGACTCTGCAAATGGTGCAGAACATTGTAGAGGCAGCCAGCCACCAAACTGAGCTGTTGAGTTGGGGGCAGGAGCTTTGGTCAGCAAAGCGTAACACACAGGGAAACTGTTTTTGCAGTGGTACAACCGTTGCAAAAACCTCAGTGTGCAGAGCTGTGTCCTTGGTGATGCTGCAAAGGTCGGCGTGTTGGGTGCATCAGTGGGGGCTGAGGGTGCAGGAGCTGCACCAAAGTCTGCTTCACAGGCAGGTTTTCTCACACATTTCACTGCCATGGCTTACATTCACTGTAGGGTCTCTTCAGCTTCTGAAGTTCAATTACAGATATGACAGAGAACTGTGTATTTCTTCTGGAGCATTCTTAAGGTGCCTCAAGCCTGGGGAACTCACTGAGAGGTCCACACCAAGGGTTTTCAAGGTGCTTTTAATGGAAACCAATTTTTTTTTCCCCAGAAATGTGTTACATTTGGTTGTACTTTTTATTTTACTAAAATCAAAATGGAACTTTCAACCTTCCTGAGAAGATGAAGTATGTATCTTTCATTCTAAAATTACATTTTGCTTCCCTTTTTAAGTGCACATAATGTAAATTACCATATTTGGTTATCTTGAAGGCAGTGACAAAGCCCCAGCTTTCTGATTCAAAATAAAGAGAAATTCAAGCTAAACATTCTTTTGTGTTTCCATTTTGAAGCTCAAATTAATGGTAAGTTACAAAACTGTAAGAAGACCCATTTTATTTCAAAGATGAGAGGAAATGTGACATTTTTAAAGAAAAGGAATATCTTTTAATGAGAATCAAACCTCCATACATTTCTGTGCAAATTAAAAAATTGTCTTTAAACTAAATTTTTTAATTAAACCCCAAAATTCTACCAAAAGTTCATTTTTCATGGCTGCATTAGAAACAGTAATGCAGGATGAGTCCTGGTCAGCAGCATCTTGAATTATTGGATTTCACATTATTTTTATTACATTTATTTTTAGTGTCAAAGTTCATTTACAGCTAATGTGAGAACATTAGCTATTTAAACAAAACTGCAAAACATATTGCCAGCTTTCACACCACATAAATTAAACCGGTATTTTCTCACACTACGTGAGAAACAGATACAGTAGGATATTTGGGGGTTTTATCATGTCACATGATTTTGAAAGTGTCTGTTGTGCTAATCAGCTGATTTTTGGGTTTCGTTTTAATTGTTCTGCAACTCTGAGAAAGTGATGATGTACATATGTGCTTTAAAATTAGGTGGTTTTATTTCTTCCAGTTTAACCTTGCTTGGAGATTTTGAAATGTTTTTCACTGGGCTTTCTTCACCACATTGCAGTCTTCTCACTGAGCTCAGTGCCTACAGAAGTTGCAGTTAAATCTTAGTTTCTTTCATTTTTTCAGCTGAAGCATGTTTTTCCCCTCATGCGAGTTCCTGTTAATATGAGAGTGTTTAAGGAGGGGCTCCAGTAGTCTCTAGGGTTCCTGCCTCCCTGGCCCAAGTTGTTCAGGGTTTGACCTCTGCCATGGGTCTATCAACAGGGGTGGTTTGCTGGAGCCAATTTAAATCAATCTTTTTTTCTCCCTGTCAGTAGTGGAATGGTCTTCCAGTGCTTTTAATTAAGTGTTCTGGTCATGTTATCAATGACTTATTTTTAAAAAGAGCAAAATTTGACTTGCTGATAGGGTGAAGCATGGTGTCTGTGCTGGCCTCTTCATGCACAGCATTAAAAAAAACCCCAAACCAACCAACCAACCAAACAAAACAAACAAAACCAAAACAAAACCAAACAAAAAACAACAAAACAAACAAAAACCCCCAAAAAACAACAACGAAAAACCCAAACCAAAACAAACAAAAAAACCCCCGACCAAACAGAGCTGTTTGGGCGTGGTGTATTTTCACAGCATATACAGTTCTCCTGAAAGGAGATGCTTTGGGAACCAATCAGGTGGTGTATCTTTATAGGGCTCCGTGTACAAGGCACGTAGGACATGGGACAAGAATTAAATCCCCAAAATCATAGGACTGTGGCCGAACAATCTAATAGCCAGGAATCCTTGGCATGAAACTGTCTCTAGAAGAAGGCTAACAGCTGCACCTTGTGGGCTTGAAATGCCTTGCAGAGGGAAAGAAGCCCTTTGTCATTTGACATTCATTAAAGTCTTTCATTAACTGACTATCAGAAGTTATCGGCAGGGCTTTGTCTTGTCAGAATAGATCTTTATTTTGGGGCAGTAAAGATGAGGGCACATTTACAATGATGACTGTGTAGAGAGAGTATTATGCAGGGATTTATGTTCATTTGCATGTCAGATTAAGGTTTTATGCCATGCCCTGTGTGAATTAAACACAGATAGCAGTTATGAAAGTTATGAGATTTTCTGATGGATTTCTATGCTGAATTGCAGTGAAATTGTATATTATCAGATGGAAGTGCACACTCCAATACATTAATATCCTTTCGTATTTGGAATGGATATAAAAATAGATATCACATTGTATATGTGTATTACTCGCCGTATTTGCACAGATTTTTATTTCAAAGAAATTAAAGGTCATTCTGACTCCACAGGGAATGAAGTTTACAATTGGTAAGACAAAGCAGAGGTGCCTATCCTTTAATGTTACTGGTCCCCTCAGGGAATGGTGCTTCATCTCCCCCATCTCAGGCAGCAGACCTGCCAGTGTGGACCCAGCTTCCCGTGCCACACCCCATCACTGCAGTCACGATCAGAGCCATCTCTCAAAAAAAAAAAAATTAGGTAATGAAGGGAAAGATGACACAGAGAGAGAAATAAAACCCAAGAAAGATGAGTGACAAAAATGAAAACCATTGCTCACCAGCCGGGCAATGCCCAGCCAGTCCTTGAGCAGCAGCCCCTGGCCAGCCTTCCCCCAGCATGACACCACATGGTATGGAACATCCCTTGGGTCAGCTGGGGTCAGCTGTCACAGTTGTGTCCCCTCCCAGCTCCTTGTGCACCCCCAGCCTGCTCACTGGTGGGGTGGGGTGAGAGGCTTTGTGTAAGCACTGCTCAGCAACAACTAAAACATCCCTGTATTATCAACGTAATTTCCAGCACAAATCCAAAATATAGCCCTATACTAGCAACTATGCAGAAAATTAACTCTATTGCAGCTGGAACCAGCACACCAGCCTTCTGCAAAATTATCACCCACACCAGGAGAGCAAAAAACATTGGTGTATTTCTTCCTGAAAGTCTGCAGAACACCAACACAATATATGAACATACATTAATTTTATTCATAGGATCACAGCTTGGGTATGAATGGATTTTGGGAGATCATCCCCCAGCAGTGATCAGCCCCTCCCAGTCCAACTCCCCCAGTTTATGTACTCACCACTACACTCTATGCTGTGGAATGCCCCTTTGGCCAGTTTGGATCAGCTGTCCTGGCCGTGCTCCCTCCTGGCTTCTTGTGCATCTTCTCACTGGCAGGGCACAGGAAACTGGAAAGTCTTTGACTTAGGGTAGGCACTGCTCAGCAACAGCCAAAACATCTGTGTTATCCATGATTCTCATATTGAATCCAAAACACAGCACTGCACCAGCCTCTAGGAAGACAATTATCCCAGCTGAAGCCATGACAGGGTCTTTTTCAACCTAAATGGCTCTGTGATTCTATGACCTTTCCCTAGCTCAGTTTGCTCAAAGCACCATTGAACCTGACCTTGAACTTCCCATGATGGGGCATCCACAGCTCCTCCAGGCAACCCATTCCAGTATTAACTGAGAGCACTGAGCTGCTAAGAGCCAGGTACAAGTGCTGCCTTGTAGGATTCAGACCCTCTCCTGCGCTGTGCCCAGTTCAGCCTCCTCTTCTGCAGGAGGATTTTCTGAGGAAGAGTTTTGAGGGAAAAGCTATTTCATGCAATACTTCAGTAAGGAAAGAAAATTTCTGTGAAGGAAGTGGATTTTCAACTGTTGGACTTCACATCGAGAAGAATTATTAAAATGTGAAAATAATGCTCAGCCAGAGGGTAATGGGATGTGCTGATGGAATGAAATGGGCTTCATGGTATTTCAGTGAGAGGTTAGCTCTCACCAGTAAAACGTGCTTGTTAGACAAGGAGATAAAATGCTCCCGTATCCCAAATGTGAGTTACTGTAGGATTTATGAACACGGTCAGGGCTGTTTTGGTTCTGACTGATGATAGTAAGAGACTGCTGTGACCCTGCTACTTCACAACATCTCTATTTAAAGTGTCAGTATATCACTTTTTCATAATATTGCGAGTCTGTTCCCCCAAATTTCCTTGAGGTGTTATTCATGGCTGCTTTCACAATTTTTTGTCTCAGCTAAGATGATTGATTAAAAATAGAACAACTGTCTTAAAGGTATTCCATGGCTCAATTCTTCCACTGAATTGCTCTTGCATGGTCTCCTATCCTTGCTGTATATATTTGATCCTGGGAGGAGGCGTGCTGCTACCACGAGTATTTGCAAGAGGGATGTAGCAAGGGAGCCTTCACCAGATGTTGAGGAAAAGTAACATTGATCTGGTAAGCTCGAACATACAGAGAAGAAACCTTATCATAACTATTCTCTTCCAGTGTAGCACAGCATATATCTGGAATTACATATATATAAAAAAATCTATAGATTTGTTCACACCAAGATTGCAAAAATTATTTATTTTTAAAATTTCTTTCAAGGGACAACCCTCAAAAGCAAACAAGTTTTGACAAAAGCTGTTCAGCAGGTGCCTTTGTATTTATGTATTAGAATATGGTAAAAAAAGGAAACCAGTTATTAAATACAAAGTTGTCTCTAATAATGTTTTATAATAATATGTCATGTTACTACAGAAGATGTGAATATTTGGTGCCCCTGGTGTCTCTAGGCTTAAAAGAGTTCTTTTCCAATTTTTTAGTACTACGCCTTACAATTTTCTCTCTGTTTGTGATGTGAACATGTATTACTTTGGCCTGAATGGTAAAAAGTAAATACCCGCCCAGCTGGTGCCAGTGGCGAGGGAGTGATAACAGCAGCCCATCCTGCTGTTCAGAGACATCTTCACACTTGGACCTCAGAACTGCTTTGCTAAAATAGGTGAAGAGTTAATAAACCCTTCACATCTCACCAGCTAAGTAAGTACTGGTGCAAAGGACATCTGATCTGAGCGAGAGGTTCAAAAGAGCCTCTATGTTCTGGCTGTGGTGTGGCTGCTCCCGTGGAGCTCCATGCTCTTTGCCATACCCATATGCCCGCTCCGTCTGGGATGGGCACTAACTTTCAAGACGTACTACCCCTTGCAAAGTGGCATTTAACATTGAAACTGAGAAGTTTTATGTCTCACACTGGTATTTCAAGCTCTGCTTAGCAAATCTTTGATAGCAGAGAGGTGTGATTCACACCGTGGTGCCAGGCAGATGGGTGACATGGGCTGTGGGTAAAGCCATCTCCTGCCTCAGGCTCTGATCTGCCTGATCCCAGGATTTGTGGTCTAGCGGAGCTTGGGTACATTGTTCTTGTTACCACTTGTGTGAGCAGAGATGCAAACCAGCCTCAGGAGATGTGAAGTTTTGTGACAGTTTTGAGGTGAGATCTCACTCTTTCCCCAAAATGTTCTTCATCCCACAGGATGTCCCTGGTCACACTGGGATTCACTGGGTCTGTGTTTAGGTGCCAGCTTTTCCTCAGCATCTCATTTGGACACTGTCTGCTTAAGTCAATGTCTCTGTTCACGTTCCACTTAGGAAGCTTTTTATAAAATACCAGTCCAGCTGGCTCAGCTGTGTCTTCTGGAAGGGGTGATTTGGGCTGCCATCAGCCAAAGTGCTCGCTGGAAGTAAAACAATCATGTGAATAATGGTGCTTACAAAGCCCTCGGTGCTGCTGAGTCCTGCCTTGGACAGCTGGTCTGGGTTTTTCAGTGCCACTTTTTCAAAATAAAAATAACTGCATGTAGCCCTCCCCTGCTTATATCTTTAAACTGTTATTTTTAAAATATAGTAATGATAAATATTAATTAGACAGCTACAGGGTTGCTAAAGCAGGTGTCAGTACTTTCACTGGGTGGATTGAAAGAGCGGAATCACAGAATGACAGAACCACAGAATGGGTAGGGTTGGAAGGGACCACAGTGGGATAAAATATTTGTACATCCAGAAGAAGTTACTAGTATTAATTCTGAGTGGCTGCACTGTAGCCAGAAATAAAATTGCAGTTTTTTTCATGTGTGAACCTCAGTTGCTGTATATTGTAAATCTTGCAGGTCTGCTTCTCTTACATGGCCTTTGTACAATGCAGTGACTTTGTGCAGTCACCTCTGATTTACACGTTTGGGGGAAGCCAAATCTGTTGAGACTAACAGGTTTATAAAATGCGATCTATTCCTATTGAAGAGTGAGAGTAGCACATGAGATGATCACAGTGTGCATGTTTTTCTTCTGAACGACCTGTGTTAAAGCTTCTTGCATGAGAGGCTTTCTCTGCTTACTAACTCAGCTGACCTGTCTGGTCACCTCCACCTTTCTCTTGCAGTTGAACTATGTGAAGAGATTCATAGAGCCATTAGAAAATGAATTTCAGCATTAAAGAAGGCAGATATGCAATTACACCTATATTTTGTTTTATTTTCCGGTTGTAAAGTGTGGTATTTATGTTTATTTCTCTTTTTTTTTTCCTGAGAAGATCCAGACACAAGGAATGGCATATTTCAGCAAAGAGGGTTGGTGGTGGTTTGTTATGCCATCTTAGAATAAGTGCATATTGCAAGTTTAATGGGGCAAGTTGGATTTAATAATTGGTTTATTAGAATATTCTTATATTTTTGTGGCAAGCAGGCAGCAGACCTGCTGTGGGCTCCAGCAGCATTTTGTCTCCTGATGCTTTCTTGAGAACTGAGGATGTCTTTAGTCTATGGTGCCATTTAAAGCAAGCTCAGTCATGTATGTGTAGAATATTGGTTAAGTGTGTGTCAGATTTTATGGGATGGAGTGACGAGCTGCTCAGGGGACTAGCAGGAGGATGGGGCACTTTCCTTGCTTTTTCCATGCTTTGTTTCCTTGTTCACATTCCAGCTGGACAGAAGTCCAGCCCAGGAATGAGCAAGTGATGGCTGTGCAGCTATTTGGGAAGGCCCAAGCAGTTCAGCACTTTGTGCTGCCTCAGGGAGTGAAAAGTGTTCCATGTCCTTCAAAACCTGTCTGCCCTTTTCAGAGCCTATGAGTACTGGCTCTCTGTCTGCCCCTGGCTGGTCCAGAGTGTACATCCAAAAATCTGTCTCTTTTGGTCTCAGAAGAGAAACCAAAATGCCTGCCCTGTGGATTGTCCTGATTTCTCATTGTTGTAATTGAGTTTTTTTTATTATTTGTTATGGAAAACATAAGCAAAGTACATCAGCCAGTCAGGAACCAGAAATGTATGCAGCTGGTCCGAATCAAACCTTGTCAATGAGAAAAAGATAGGCTTTAGTCTCCAGTCTTTCAGTTTAATCCTCCTAAAAGCACTAGATGTTTCAGAAAAAAATACAACATTTAAATAGATTTATTATTCTGCCAAGATTTATTTGAACTAAAATTCACACTGAAGGAGGGTTTGGGAGAGAAGGAAGTATAATTTCATTTGCTAAGTGATATTGGAAGATTCCTTGTGAACTGTACAGAGGCTGAGGGAAAAAAAATCCTGTTTTCATTTCATCCTTTTTTAGGACACTAAGAGATGGCAGGTGGGGAATGTCTGACAGAACACCTTGTGCACTGGCACAGAAGCAGCATAAAGTCTTTCACATATACGTATTCTGAAAATTAATTATTTTCAGCTATTACAGTGGGAATACAATATAATGATTCCTCCAGGTCTGCTGTTACAGTGCCTCGGTTCTGTCTATTCCCTGCAGCCCAGGTTCAGCCTGCAGCTGGTGGTGCTTGGCCATGACCAGTGCAGCTGTCAAAAGCGATGGCTCAGAGGTTTATGCTTAAGCATGTGCTCGCCTGCTTGTCCAGGTAGGATCCCAAGTGGTGTTACTGTATTGCAGTGCAGAAGAGCAAAATGTTGGCATCAGGAGGCTGGAGAGGACTCAATGAGCTGCCAATTTCTGTCCCAAGTTTCCTAAACCCCCAGGGCAGGAAGGAGACAAGCCTTGTCTCCAGCTGGTCTGTACAGCACACTCCTGCCATGAGCTGTGCCATTCAGGGCATGGCTGTATTCTCACAGGTAAGAAGCAGTTTATAAAAGTGTTTTATTGAATGTGAGATTTTAGCTTCAGCGGTTGTGGGTGCTGCTGAGGAGAGTGTGATCTCTGACAGGGAGAGACCTTTATCTCCAAGGGAACTTCTGATTCTGCCTTTCCTTGTCATTCAATATTTCTTGTCTCTCCATCTCCAGTTAAATGCACCTTTGTTTATTCTTCAGGATGTCAAGCTCCAGCATGACAGCTCTGTGCAGCATGTTTATCCACCAGGAAGAAAGACCTCCAGGAAGGATGCCCTTGAGAGCTGAGTGCAGCCACAGTTCCCATCTGCAGCACCCAGGCGCTCTCTCCAGTGCAGCCCCTCACCCATCCTGCTGTCCCTCTCTATTAAAGGCTCTGGCAGCTGAGAGCCGTGACTCATTCACCGTTTTGCTCCTTACTTTCCCTCTGGCCATAGACCTGAGAACATCATCTTTTTTTTTTTTGCCTTTTCATCCTTTCAGAGCGTGTCCAGATGTATCGACTCTTTCTTCTTTTGTTGTCCTGAGTCAGAGTCTGTGCACGAACCCTCTCTGAAGCTCTTGCAGGGCTCCTTAGGGTGTTCAGGGCTGAGCTGCCTGGACTCCAGTGACACATCCAGGCAGGCTCCCGCAGGCAGCCCAAATCACTGGAGCATCATCACCTGCTAGTTGAGGTGGTGGATGCCTGCTCCCTTGGCTGTCACCACTCTTGGCCCTAGAGCCTGTGTCCCTTCCATGAGCAGGCACATGCTTACCTCATCCTCAATTCACCTTCAAACAGGCAGCAGTGTTACTCACAGTCAGCTGGGAGGACATGCAAGGGGACTGGTGCAGGGCAAGAAGGTCCCTCTGCCATTTCAGCCTGGCAGCTGCTCCCCAGCTTCCCTTTACCCTGTCTGCCCCTCCTTTAATTTTCCTGGTGTTCTCTAATCTTTCCTAATTTGGGAAACTGGAAAGGAGTATAACACACTTTGGTGTCTTACTGTTTTAGACACAAACCCAAAGCACCTTATGAGATGCTACAAAGAAAATTAGCCCCACCCCTGTCAGGCTTGATAGACACCTGTTTGTGCAGGGATGCTCATAGCTGGTCACACCTGGCCCCCAGACAAGGCAGGGCTGGGCACTCTGGGCATCCAGGCAGGCACAAAGCACCAACAGTTGATCCTCCCATGCCAAGTGGCTGATGCAGTGAGCAGTGCTGGGTCCTGGAGATGCAGGTTCACAGGAGCTGCTGTACATCACCACAGAACAGGACGCCATGCAAAGAGGTGGCAGGGGTAGAAGGAGCAGCTCTGTGTTGTATTCAGTCACATCCCTTAGAGGAAGGAGGTTTGCTTTGTGCTACTCCCCATGCACACACACATTTTTAACAGGCAGAGCAGAGATGTAGAGCAACCAGCTGCTCCCAGAAGGTGGAGGGTGGTCACTCATCACAGGGCATAAGCTGACCCCTGTGGAATGATGTGAATAATCTCTCACCAGAGTGGGCAAGAGGTTTGTTCTTTGTACCTGATCCTGTATTTTCAATTGGGAGTTTAAACTGGAAGAGAGTTACAGGATTTGTCTGATGTATGACTGTATGTAAATTGCCATGGTAACCACCACATTTCATGTGCTCAGGGCATTTTCCTAAATTCTGCAAGAAGCTGTAGCTGTGTTTATTTATGCAGCTCAAAGTCCAGTTTCATTAAGCCACTGGCTGTTTTGGTTTTTCAGTCTCTCTTTTCCTTCTTACCACCATTCATTTTAGCTCTGCATTTTTCTTTTACTTTCCAAATACGTGTGTTGTTTTGAAGCACAGGCCCTTATCTGTACCAACCCCCCTTTTAATTACAAGAGAAATTACAACTTAGAACAACTCTTCTTTGACACAGAAAGAGTAGAGTAGCACTGGAGGAGCTGTCATCATTTAGCTCACTAAACCTCACTTGGAAATTTTGAAGTCTGCAGTGTTCAAGGTCAAAGTTCCTGAGTTCTCATAGTCCCATGTAATTATTTATTATTAAATGAACATAGATCTTTTGGTTTGGACTATTTTGCTGTAGCATGTAGAGTAGCATTGTGTCTTTTAGAAGCCTGGTGCTGTGTGGAATTTTAATACTAAGTCAGCATCCTTCTGCTTTTTGGTTCCTTGTTTTGTACAAGGTCACCTGTTACAGCAGAGCTCAAATTCAGGCAAGCATTTAGGAGATTATTAAGTATACTTAGGTATTAAATGCAAATTATCTTTGAAATAACTACCTTAATTAAGACCTAGAAGCTGTTTAGTGGACCCCAGGCCATTAATAGATAAGTAATTTTGCAATAAAAGCCATGGCCAGATGAAGTTCCTTTATCTGCTCTCCCTGTGCTGTGGACACTAGTGATACCTGCTTCCTTAATTTCCCCAGTGTCTTCAGGCAGAGTTATTTAGGGATCTCTGGAGAACATCTAGTCCAAGCACCTATTTAAAGCAAGGCTAAGTTCCAAATTTGATCAGGTTGCTCAGTGCCTTAATCCAGTGAGTTTTGAGAATCACCAGGGATGGAAACTTCTCTGCGTGACCAGACCCTTGTTCCCAGGCTGTGCCTTTTCCATCATGAACCAATTGGATGTTGGCATCACAGTGAGATTGGTCCTCAGCCTTCCTTTCTCTGAGCCAAACAAGGTGACTCCCCTGGCCCCTTCCTCATGTGCCATTTGCCCCCTCCAGCCACCTTCCTCACCCTCCCGTGGATCACAGAATCATACAATCATACAATCATAGAATAGTTTGTGTTGAAGTGGACTTTAAAGACCACCTAGTTCCAACCCTCCTGTCACTGGCAGGGACACTTCCCACTAGACCAGGTTGCTCAGGGCCCCATCCAGCCTGGCCTTGAACACTTCCAGCGACACGGCATCCACAGCTTCCCTGGGCAACCTGTTCCAGTGCCTCACAACCCTCACAGTAAAGAATGTCCTCCTTATATCTAATCTAAACCTACCCTCCTTCATCTTAAAGGCCTTCCCCTTGTCCTATCACTACATGCCCTTGTAAAAGGTCCCTCTCCATCTTTCTTGTAGGCTCTCTTTAGGTACTGGAAGGTGCTATAAAGTCTCCCCAGAGCCTTCTCTTCTCCAGACTGAACAACCCCAGCTCTCTCAGACTGTCTTTCTAGAAGAGGTCCTCCAGCCCTCATGGCCTCCTCTGGACTTGCTCCAACAGGCCCATGTCTTTCATGTGCTGAGGGCTCCAGAGCTGGACACAGTACTCCAGGTGGAATCTCACAAGAGCAGAGTAGAGGGGAAGAACCCCCTCCCTTGATCATGGCACTGTGTCAATAGTTTTCTTGCATGGCCCTGCTGAGTTGGGTAGGCATGCCCTAAGGAGATGAGACAAATGGCATTACTGTTCCTTGAACAATAAATTTTTCTCTTCATTTAGGCTGTGTGCTATAGCTCCAAATCATCACTGTGATTTCTGAGAATATGGAGTGTGAAGGGTAAAAAGTCTGGTGTCTTTTACCCTTAAAAACCGTAAAAATCTAAGGACAGCTGCGACACTGGGAAAACTGTGTATTTCCCAAAGTGCCTTCTAGTTTTCCTGCTCACTGTCAAAGTGTTGATGATTATGTGTTGAAAGTACTGATTTTCACAGCATTGTGTGGTCCATGGATTACACATAAACAACAACAATCCTAGATGTTGTCTAGTTTCTCCTTAAGTCAGTAGGAGGATTTCCATTGACTTTTCTTGAGGTTTTTTGTGTGATGAGTGTCTGCCATTATTGTATTGAGTTGATGGTTATTTTTTATGTGGTAATGGAGCTTTAGCTAAGAAATGTCATATTTGTTTCTTTCTTTCCATCAGTGACACTTTATGTTCATTAATGATACATCTAAACTAGAGAAATAGAAAGGAGAGTGAATTCTATTGTTAAACAAAAGTTGGTTTAGCTACCAGGAATATGTCAACAGGTCTGCAAAACTCCACTTAAATTCAATAAGTAATTGAGCTTGTCTCCTCATACACAGGATACTATTATTAGCAAAGTATTTAATTAGCTGTCTATTGCATTACAGCTGAAAGCCAAACACCTCCTCTGGCATTTCCCAAGAAGCCTGTCTGTAGTTCCCAGAGCAACACTTTAGGATTGCGAGTGACTGAATAAGATTTTGCTGCAGGAAGCTTTATGATAAACTTACTTGTATTATTATTGCCAGCCTAAAAAAGCACCTTTTTTAAAGGTTCCTAAGGCAAAATTATGCTGATTTGTCTTCACCTATGAAAGAAAGGGTATAGAAAATGCCCCAAGAAGGTGAAAATGTAATATAAACCTTCGGGAGAAAGTTTATAAAACCTTCGGGACACTTAAAGTTGCCCAATATCAGTTGTCTTGCCCCTGCTCCAGCACAGCTAATGAATGAAAGAGTGCCTTGAGAAAAGGCTTTGGAGGAGCATCCTCCAGGTATTAGAAAAATTCCAGATAGAATTAAGCTGAATGGCAAGGAAGACATGTGGTAGAACTGATACAGGAGGTGCTGACTTCAACACACCTCAGGAATGCGCTCTTGGCTCCTTGTAATGCCAGGAGAGGCAGCGTGCTGGCATCTCTTATGCAGAGCTCAGCACTTCACAGAATTGGGTCCGCCTGCCACTTGAAGGCGGACCCAGTCAGGCAAACCATCATCCCAAATCAGGCACCCACATGACTGCTAAACAAGATGTGTTAACCACTGCCTTCTTCCATGAGATGAAAACAAGGATTGTGATAGAGATGGGAATTCTGCTCTGGTTGCAAAAGCACAAAGCCAGTCCTGTGGGAAGACTCCTCATTTTTGTTTTCACTGAGGCGTCCTTGGTGTATTTTGTGTGACTGCCTCAGATCAAGGCTCAGGACACCACAAGGCTGAGGGCTTGGCAGTGCTCCTCCTCCTCCCCATCTGGCTGATGGGAGATCTCGGCTAATGGGGTAGGGCTGGAGGGTGTTCCTGCCTCGCTAAGGGACTCCCATTATTAGGAGATCGAAACGTACTTGCCTAGATTATGATCTGCCTAGGACAGCGAGTAACTCCATTCATGCATTTGTCAGCACCTGGAAAACAGCATCAAAAATAAAATCAAGGCATTATTGGCAGTAGCCCACAAGCAAAATTAATACAGATAAAAATGTTCGTTTTCATAGTCTTTTCTCATAAATTAGCCAAAATAACTGGCTTAAAATGAATTAGCACTATATACCCACATATATCCGTATATATTAGTAAACTGCTTTATTCAGTGGCATGATAACACTACTTGTAGGAGAAAATATGAAAACTGAAATTCATTATGGAAACATTTTGCACTGCAATTAGATCTGATGCTGCTCAGTGTGGGGTTTCAATTTGTTTAATTCACATTGATGTACAGACAAGGCTGCAGAAGAAGAGAAATACAAGCATACATTTAATATTAGCCACTTTGCTTGTTCATGCATACTTTAGCTAAAGCCTTGGTGCCATATGATTTCAGATTCTTTCTGTGTGTCCCTAATCAAATATTCATGGTTGTATTCACACTTACAGAAAGGATTCTGAAGACTACCTTGAAGTAAACACGGGGAATAAGGCATATGTTCAGTCCAAACTTTGATCTTGCTCATGCACATATGAGCTCTAGCAACAGCTACAACCAGTTACATGTGTGAAAATCAGACAGATGCTTCTTAGGCACAACATTAGCAGTGTGAACCTATTGGACTTTCTAGGACTGAAACACAGAACACTACGAACATGTGCAGTCTTCAGTCCCCATTTCAGCCAGGGAATAGGAAAATGTATTTACCCAAGAGGACAGATCCACACAGAAACATCATCTTCTAGATCCAGTTTAGCAGGAAATTATGTCTGTTGGGTTCAATGGAGTAGCATTTGGGTTCCAGCTGAGGGGCTGGTCTTCAATAACAGCTTGCACTCTTCATTTCTAATTGGGGAAGAAGTGCAAAAGCAACCATCTTAAGATATACTACAAACACTTAATTCTGCTTATTTCATTACTAAGGAGTAGTAAATATTGCTGATAGTAACTTTCACATTAATAAAACTAAAATTTTATTAATACGTGATTAGGATTTTTTTGTCAGTGGAATAGAAAATATAATTTGGTGTACATCAAAGCATTCAAAAAGTATCAGTGTTTGAACATAACTAATATCTAAAAAAAACTTTAGAACATCTGTCAAAGTTACTTAGCTCCCTAACTTTGCCTGTGTTGAGCACTTAAGTCTTAGTCCAATCATTCTCATGGTTTGGTACTATGTTCCTATATAGGTTGCTACTGTAAAAAGAAGTGAATTTGCTAGTGCTGTGTATTATTTATGTAGCACCCTAAGTAGAAAGAAAGAAAACTGACAAGATCCAACCTTACCTTCATTTTAATTCCTTGGGAAGGATGTTTCATTATTTCCCCCCTCTTTGAAGTACCAGGTCTCTGAAATCTCTTTTTAATGACACAGATGAAAAATGAATATGTAGAGGAAGGAGTCAGTGTGCAGAATTCGAAGAACACAAGACATTTTGAGGCCGTGCCATGCAGGGGGATGGGAGCAGCATCTCGATGTGGGTGGCTGTGTGTGCTGGGTCCTGGGCTCACACTGCTGGCTCTGGTTCAGCAGCCAGGCAGGAGTTTCTCTCATCGTCAGTGAACCAGCTGTTGTGGCAGATGATCGTGCTGAATTTCAGGTCATTTGATAACTAGGGCAGGCAGCCGTGTTTTGCAGTTCAGCTTGGGTGACACGTAGATTAAGAACTTCATCAGCATGATGCAGAATTGCTCACGTTTCTCGGGTGCCCAGGTGGGCTTGTTCTGGGGGTGGAGAGGGGATGTTTAGCCAGGTCCCATCCTTGGCAGCCAGACAGCAAGCCCTGTCTACTGTTTGTCACTTCTGCGTGCAGGAGAAGTGTGGAACCTTGACAGTTTTTCAGCTTTATGATGAATGACATTCCAAGTGGTTCTTATTTAGGCTATCACTTAAATCTGCTGGTAGGCTCTGTTTGGTCATCAAATGTGAACTGTGGTGCCAGCTTCTGGACTTGCAAATAAATGCTTATTCCCATGTCAGGGAACAGCAAGGAAAGCTTCCCAAATCCTTTGGTGGCTTGGCAATACCTGAGAGCAAACTTGGGGGGGGCGAGGAGCCCTTACAGAGCCACAGAGAGGAGCAGTCCAACCATGCTCCTTTGTCAAGCTGCTCAAAAGTAAAGTGGCAAGGCTTGCTCAGGGCCAGGGCAAGGATTAACGTAGCATTCTGGGGAAAGCAGCTGGAAATATCATGGTTATTTTCTCAGCTTGGCAAGCTTTTAAGCTTTAATGGATTCCCAGAAGAGTCAAGCAGATCTTTGGTGTAAAGAAGCCTGTAAGCAATGATGTTGGATTCCTAGAATTTTAGAGTCAGAAGAGATCATTAAAGCCATCCACTGTAACCTCTGTGTTCAAAACTTTGGTATTCTGGCCACAAATTCTTTACCAAGTGAAAGCATACTTTAGAAAGCCACTGTCTTGATGTAATAATGTCATATGATAGAGAATCTACCACTTCTCAGGTACATTTTCCCAACTGGCTCATTACCATCACTGGTAAATAACTTACTGTTATAAAATATTTACTGTTATAGTAAGAATACACCTTGCTCTGAAAGCATCAAGCTGCCTTGCTGATGCTGATACTCAAACCAGACTGTCCAGTCATCTCAGCACTGGGTGGAATGTGGCCAGCCTGCCCTCCACCTGGGACACAGGCACAGAGCAGGGCTAAAAGAGGATGCTGGGGAGCTGAAACACCACTGGTGTAAGAAATGTGGGAATAAAGGCAGGGCAGCAATAGATTTCAAGAAATAACCTTGAAGAGACTTTTTGTTCTGAAAAAAGGCTGGCTTTAATGTAACTTAGAAGGCTGTATCTGCCCTCTCTCCCCCAAAGCTTCTCATAACATGCTGAAAAGCATCTACAATTTGAAATGGTAAAAAATAGAAGGAGAAGAAAGAGCAGGGAATTAGGTGTTTTGGCAGAGAGCAGGCTGCTAAAGCTGCCTGTCATATTAGAGGTGGCAGCTTAGACTTTGTTTTCTGTGTTTCAAAGTGAATACACCCTCTAAGGCAAACCAGCTATTTTTAACTCTCATTCTGGGAAGTCTTTTTTCTCTATGCTGGGAGAAAAGATACGTGCTCTGTGTCACAGTTGTCTCATAACCACTTACCTCACCGGCCTCCTTTCAATAATGAGACAGATAGTAGGACAGAAAGCTGGTCACCCAGGCTCAGTGATAAATAAACCTCCACTCCTCATTCTGGGGGATGAACAGTGAGGGGGAAAACCCTGTTTGATTTGTCAGGACAGGTCCCGTTATGGAAGGTCAGGCAGAGCCAAAGAGGTATCTGTTACTCGCTGCAAGGAGCATTTGCTCGCTGTGCCCCCTTCAAGGCTCCCTCTGGCACACCCAACGTGAGTCACCAGCAGTGAGCAGAGTGCTGAGCCAAGATGCAGCGTGGTATTGGGTTTTCCAAAACCTCCCTGAATCTATGGGTAATTTGGTAGAGTTATGGCTTATTTTCTTAGGATTGGATTCATCCCAGCTATATTTATAGGACTGAGTCTCACCCAGGCTTCTCCTGTAATCAGCGGAGAGACATATGGCCAGGGAGGATTCATCCCTCTTTTAGACTAGCACCGATAACTGAGGAGGGTGGGGATGCAACTAGAAGTTTGCAAAGCCGAAGGACTTTGAATTGTGCTTGCTAGCCTCTTTACAGGAGTTTGGGGTTTTTTCTTGGGTCTCAAGCTTTCTGCATCATTGGAGAAGTTCATCACGGTTTTTCAAGAAGTGCCTGTTCATACTCTCAGGGAACAGAATGCATTTTCAAGTGGATCATAATCAATTTGCAAGTTTAAATTAATTAAAGTCGAGCCCTCTGAGAAGTATCAAATGCATGCCTGCACTTCCTTTATACCAAATAATGCTAATAGCAGTGTAGCAGACTTTAAATTTCCCCATCAGTTAAACTGATTAAAATTTTTTGTAGAAGGCAACTTAGAAAGCAATACAGAGTAATACAGGTATGTTACTAGTGACTATTTAATTGTTACCATACTATAGGCTGCTGACAGACAGCAGGTTAAATAACTTGTAAGTGGGGCAACTGTCATGAGAAATGACTGATTTACCAGCCTTCATCTTTCCTGTGCAGCTATTTTGCTCTTAGCAGTGCCCTGCAAAGAAAATATATGGAAAGTGTAAGCATGTCTTTTAAATATTGTTTAATTTAGTACCACAAACACTGACATGATTTAATCAAAGCATATTATTGGAAAATGGCATCAGTACAAGATGCTCCAATGCAGATAATTTTCAGGTAACTGTAATTTTTACTTGAGTTGACAGGGTTTTTCTGGGCTTGGTCTGTGAGACTTGCGTTTGCCTGAATGCTTCTTGCTATTTCTTGGCAGAAACTTTCAGTCTTGCATCCCATTTAAAATGGTTTGTAACTGGAAATATGTGTTAGGGGCTAGTTCTAAATAGATGCTGTGCCAGGTGGGTCTTCTCACTCCCATAGGTGGGTCTTGATTCAGGCACCTGAATCCAGGCTGTCCATGCAAGAACTGAAGGTTACAGGTTGTATTGCTCGGCTGGTCTCACTCACTTGTGCCTGTACTTCAGGTGCTGAAATTCAGGAGAGGATCCATGAACTTAAGTGTCCTGGCTTGGCATGGACTCAGCCAAGCCTCTGTGCAGGAAGCAGCTTGAGAGAGACAAGATGTGGAGGTGAGCAGGCTGCTTTCTCCCAGGTCTTAAACCTGCTCCATACAGTCTTACTCCAGCCTAATTGCTAAGGTATGTGAGTGCATTGTCTGTGGAATAGCAGCCATCCCGAAAGCATCCTGTACTACTGGGAAACACTGCAGCTCTCCTTGGCACAGTACCCAGGAGACCTTTGGAACTGATGGTGGAAATGGAGATTGAGAGCAGAGAAAGGCAGTATAAAAAGTTAAGGCTGGTTCAGTATAAACAGCTTCTACAGGTATAACAAAACATCTGACACTGACCCTTAATAACAGAAATGAGTTTCCATCTTAAGAACTGCAAAGATCTGGTCAATGGCATGACAATGGCCTTTTTAGTATATTTTGTCTGGCTGAGGAACTTAAAAGTTCATTGTTCTCCTTCCTGAGTGTTTTCCAGAGCTCTCTAAAGTACAAGCCTTCTCAGAGTGCCAGTTGATAAAGACACTACTAAAATGAAACCAAGCACTTGATTCATTTCATAGTGTTATTTCAGTTTTGGCACGGCTTCTGGGTTCTTAGCTGTCTAATGTGCTGTTAAGTGCCTCCTCAAGCATGGATAATAGATATTAGGAATAAAAAAGGAAAGCAACCTTTTCAATTAAGGACAAAATGTACAGAAAGTAAAATGACATGAGTTGTATCAGCTGCATATTGGCTCCTATGTGCACAGTCTCCAGATACAATCAGTAGGTGCTCAACCAGATAATTACAACCTTCCTGCAAAAGGCTTCACGTAGGACAGTCACCTGCCTGCCTGCTATCACTTGCAGGATCAGAGCTGTCCTTTATTTTCACTGCTGCAGCTTGTGGAATTAGTGTTTTCCAACTTCTGTTTAAAAAAGAAGCATTTTTCTAGCACATCTCCTTCCAGCAGGCTGCTACACCAGGTAAGCGCTGGGCATCAAGAGGGATTTGTCAGCCTTTTTGTCAGTAATGATTTGTATTTGTCAAAATGCAATTTGCACAATTGATTTCCTGTTGCAAGGATTACAGGAGCAGTTAGTTGGGAGAGTGCTTGCCTTCCAGCCAGCTGGTATTGGTTCATGCTCAGAATGAGATCCAGGTTTTTTTTATATACAGGAGTAAGAGGTGGTCAATTGAATTGTTACTTAAAATCTCTTCAGGTGCACACTGTCTGCAAGTGCTCCTCATTCAGGAATCATCTGTGCTGCCACAGGCAGGCTGGCCTGTAACCTTTGTGAAAGTCAAGTAATGTTAATAAGAAATTGTAAGATTTCTGGGGGGTTTCATGCCCAGTACTGCACAATAGAGTATCCCTTTTAAGTGACTTGCATGCAGCTGGTGGCACGTGTACCACAGCTTAGGAATCCCAGTGCAGGTGTTATAAAAGTATTTTCACAATGTTTTTGGCTGCATGGTTTGTTTTTTTTCCGCAAACTTGGACCAACACTGATAGTGTCCAGCAAGTCATAACTTTGTTTATCCAAAGTAGAAGAAAAGGTGGTGGATTATGTCATAGTCTCTTGGGGAAACTGCCTTCTGAGGGTCTTTAATTATTTTTCCCGTGGGCCATGCTGCTATTTCCACTTTCAAAGGGTCACTCTCTTGCTAGTGGGATTGTAGATACCAATCTTTATTTCCAAGTCAGAAGTGATGGTGGAGTCACTGAGAGCACCTGTTCCCAACCTGTATGTGCTCTCCTGCTCTGCCATTTACTCAGTCGCGTGGTGGCTCTGGCTCTGCTGCCCCACATTGTGTTTGAATGAGCCATTTAAAAATATTATGTCAACTTTAGGGAGGAGGGTGGAGTTGGGGTGGAGGCAGGAGTTATCACACCCACTCACTGGTTTTCTGGCTCCATGGCAGACTGTTGGCAGGGAGTTTGCTGTGCAGGTGGTAAGTCTGCTGAAGGATCTGTAGGAATTTGTTAATCTCTATTAGATCAGTCTGAGAGTCTCTGAGATGCTGTTTGGCCTTGAAGGATGGTTTTTAGCGTCTTATTAGTTGTGACCATATTTAACCCCATAGAAACCACACCCTTACTCTGTAAGAGATAAGTGTGTAAGACAATAATAAAGAAAATATTGGGTAACATAGTCTTGGCCAAATAAGTCACTGAAAGGGTTAGGTGTGTTCTTATGACAGAATTAAGTTGTACCTCTCTGGGTTTACAGATTCTGTCATTAGTTTGATACAGTGCTTTAAATTGCCTACATTTGTGTAATACTGTTTTCTTTTGAAAGAGCAGGTGGTTCCAATGGTGTTGCAGGATAAGCAAGCACTTCGGAGAGCTCAGCTGATATTTTACATTAGCCAGATGCTTTCCTTCAGTCCTTCAGTGTGAGATACAGGAAGAAAGCACAGGAGAACAAAAGGATTTGAAGTGCCCTCAAAACAGAGAATGCAATGGTTTGATGATACCGTGTTCTCTAGGAAAACTGGAGTCCTGAATATAAAACATGGCCTACAATTTTAGAATTTTAATGCCATTTTTGTTCATTTAAATATATTCCTGAATTTTCTTAAATCCTCAGAATGCAATTACACAAAACCGTTGGCATTTATGGCTGTGAGACCCTGAATTTACACTCAGGTTTGAATTTAATACTCCTGTTTCTGGTGTGCCTCTAATGGCTTTATAAGCCAGCAAGAAGAAAAGAATGAGCAAATACAGGTAGAGTTTAGACCATCTGAGTGCCATAGTGAAAAAGATAGTTTGCTATTAACAGAGTTTTTGCTGTTTCAGATATTGATTAGTTAATGCTTGTTTTGCTCCATCTGATAGTGGGGAATACCTGAGAGGTATTGATATTGTAGACTTAAAATGAGACATAAATAATTCATAGCAGCAAGCATTAGAAAACATATGATAAGCAGCTTTGCTATATCTACATATCAGTCATTCTGAGAATGTTGTGGGAGGCAGGTAGAGAGAGTGAGCAGCTACTCAGTTATAATGAATAAGTATTGTCTGACAAGGATAGGAGTGGCTCTGGTACATTGCTAATTATGAACTTGTTCCACCTGGGTTTCTCCTGGAGTAACCATAGGTAACTTCTAGTTATAAAAACTTACCATTTTTATTCAGCATATTCTAAAAATCAAATATTAGATAAAAGACTTAGCTGCTGAGGTCAGTGGGTCAAAATACTAATTGATCTACATCAGAGTAGTGTCACTGAAGCTATGGAGATACATCCCCTAAACTAGCTATCGGTTTGCTTGAGGAGTAGAGCATTAGGCTGTGTGATGTCCCCAGCAGACAGAATAATGCAAAGGGAAGGAGAAGGGAAAGAAGTGGATCAAAGTGATAAGGCAGAGGTGGAAAGCAAATAAATATTCTGTTTAGCCTCCTCATACAAACTCTCCAGTAACTTCAACTGGATTGTCTCTGGAAAGCCTGCCACACTTAAATATAGAAGAGGAAAGTGATTAGCGGGCAAAGTAAAAATGGTGAAGTGTTGGGATCAGAGGAGATCAGGGATGATGGGATGATGAAGAGTACTGAAAATTTAATAGTAGATGGGGATTTTAAGCCATGTATACATATTTCTGAAGCCATCTTGTTCACTTTACATTTTAAGACTAGTGCTGAACATTTATCAGTGAACTCCTTTGACTTCAGAAGCTACCAGTGAACTTGATCCTGCACGTTCAATTGCAGCCATTTTTTTACCCAGGACAACTGAACGTTCTGTTTACTCACACTTTGCTTTTACTGTAATTGCTTGCATGTAGGTGAACATGGGGAGGTCTGATTGGGGCAGGAGGCAGAAAATGCAATTTCTTTCTTTCTCACTTTCGCAGTATTATGTTACATTCCGGACAATGAAGTCTGGCTTCAGACACCCCGAGGTGTTGTGATAGGTGAGGAAAAGGGTCCAATTAAATATTTAAGTGGCCGGGCCCACTGTGCTGCTGCAGCAGGGGATTGATTACACCTGGTGAAACCTGGTCTGCGGGGGAGTGCCAGGCATGCAGAGGGTGCCGCAGGGAGTGCACTGAGGAGGCTGCGGCCATACTATGGTCAGCAGGGAATGGATTTGGCACTGCTTCTGCCTCTGCCACTGTGACTGCATCGTCCTGTGCCGAATGTCTTGTAGGTGATGGAAACCTCCCCGCTGCCTTGCGCGTCCTGTCCCTTGCATGCCGTGCTCCTGCGGGAGCCGTCCCGGGAAGAGTGAAGGGATGCTCGCGCCAGGGCGTTTTTGCATGGAGATGTTGTGTGCCGCCATCCTGTTGTGCTGGGAAACCACTTGGAGTTGTAGCTCATTGATGGATCGTTTGTCTTTAATTTGCTTTTAATTCCGTCAGGCGGGCAGTAGGAGGCTGAGATAATATTTGAGAGAAATGACCCATTAGGTTGAGGAGATGCCGGCATTAGTCAGGGCTGTTAAATCAGGAGAAGTCATTACAGCAAGAACGTGGGACGATGGCTTCTGAATCAATGTGTTGGATTGCTTCTGTCTTCACTTGCTAGTGAATAGCATCTGTACTTACGGAATAGATAATGGTTTTAAAAAACTGATGTGAACAAGGGCAGCCTTTTATACCTGCTATAGTTAATGGGATATTTGCCTATTTTTTTCCTCCATAACGACCTGCCTGTGACTGTCAGTTCCTGTTAGCTCTTCTGGAAATGAGGATTTACAGAGATGAGTGGGTTTACTCTGGGCCTTCCTAGTTAGTGGGACTTTTTCTTCCCTTAAGCAGATAGCTTGGCTTTGGGTGTAAGTGTGAATGGGATCAGGTGCTGTATTTGAATATTTTGTTTATCTGTTGAATTTATTAGACTGTGACTTAATTATCAAAGAATCCTACCTATTCATAATGATATCTTTCCATGTGGTTTGTTGGGGTTTTTTTTTCATGAATCCCAAAATATATCTCCATTTAGTTGTGTTTCATAGAAAAGTCCTCTTCTGTCCAGTACTCTTATCCAGGTTCAGGTACCCATCATAGTTGCCTTACAGCAGCATTGGGATTTAAATCTTGGTAAAATGGATCTTGTCTGGAACTTAACCATTAACTAGATGCAAACTAGTGTGTTTATGATGGGGTGTTTTCTATGTGTGCATGGTGCTTCAATGCATGTATGGGCCCTGCTGTTCTCCACGTGGCAGAAAAGACTGCCCTGAGGGGTTTACTGTCCTACCAGTAGGGAAACTGGAAGGAGACACTTGAAAATAGAGAGCCTTGCCTTGCAAGGTTGTATGTGGAGATGGGCCAAGAATAGACCATGGTTCTCTTGGTGCCTTAGGTGCTGCACCAGGCTACAGTGGGTATATATATATATATATATATATATACTTCTGATCTAATGTGTCATAAATCCTATCATTAAGCAAAACTAGAGATGATGTTTGACCAGCCAAGTGTGTAAATATCAGGTGACTGAAGTTCTGTCCATGCCAGTGGCTGGGTTCTTTTACCCTGTGACTTCAGAAATTTTCAGAGATTCAGTTTGTCAAAAAAAGAGGATCAAATCCCTGCTTTTTATTTGATGTAAAGAAGTGTAAGTATGAAGTGGGTATAAACAGGTATATGCACTTAATTGGGTGCAGAAACACACAGAGTCACGCTTAGCTAAAAGCAGATACTCAGTTTGTATTTCACAGAACAGATGTGTGGGGCTTGAGACATCCAAGGGAAGGTGCTTTCTGAGCTCAGCAACGCTCCTGCTGCAGAGCCCAGGGCCAGCATTGCAGTGTCCCTGTCTCTGTTGGGACAGCACCTATCAAACTGATACTGGAGTGACACAATTCATATCCTCACTGAAACCAAATTCAGGAAAAAAGCTTTGCAATATAAACCACATCTTTAGATGGTGTGTATTGATTTCCACTCTCAGCTTCTTTGGAGCATCAAATGCCTGGGCTCTGGCATTAACTGAACGCACATGCAGTGCTGGGGAGGTGCCAGCTTCTCAGGATGGCACATGCTCTCAATTTTAATCAGATTCTGATGGTATTTGGTGTTTTTCTTAAAGCTCCATTACTGCCTGGAGGCACAAGATTATGAGCTAATCTTCACCTTTATTGAAATGTTTCAGTCCTGGATGTTCAGGAAAAATAGGCTTGATGCACATTTTGAAAAACAATCAAAAAAAGGAGGGAACAGAAGTGCTCTGGGGCTTGTTTACTTGATACTAATAATTGTGGGGTTAATTTACTTTCTTTTTTTTTTTAAGATAATTTCATGGTCCTGAATTTTTTAGATTGCTTTTTTACTTCTGGCACTGATTGACATCTTCTCCCATCATCTTCCCTGAGGATCTTTATAAGGCCACCACTATTGGAATTACAGCCTTAGAAATTCAAAGATGCCTTTTTTCCCCTTTTTTTTTGTAATACAAAAAAAGGAAAACAACTCTTCCTATACTTTTCTAGGCACGTAACATTTTTCTCAGAGCTAGACGCAGCTCCCCTAACAAATGCAATTGGTCATCAACTAAGTTGGATGCTTACTTATCACAAAACTGCCTGTGGAAACAAGGCTCTTGTCTAAATGCATCAGAGCCCCTGCACCAGCCCTGCCAAGGAGGGAGGTGCTGGCAATCCCCCCACCTGGAGCTGCCTGGCAGGTGGCTGCCTTACCCACCTCGATTTCATCAACGCATAATTGAGCCGCTGCTGAATTAGTTCTTTTGCTCAGAGCTCAGCACAGTAAACAGAATTCCCCATGGAAGCTCCATTTTTTTAATGCAGGAAACCTCCTGTACAGAGGTTTCCTGCATTATCTTGACAGAATTTCTCTGTTTCTTGGAGAGCCAGCGCTGCACAGGTCTGGTCCTGTCCAGGCACGTGTGCTGGGCTCTGTGGCACTGGGGCCTGATCCAGTTGGATGTGTAGCCATCACCTTCCCTTGGGCTGGCATACTCAAGGTCTGGTGCTCGAAGCACTTCCTCAGGAAATGGGGAACCAGAGTTCAGCCACTTCCCGTCCCCAGGCAGAACTGCAGCTTTCCTTGCTTACCTTCCCCCACCCGGACAAGCTTGTGCTATTCTAGATCAATATGGGTTTTGTTCTTCCTGTCAGAGCTGAGCTGCTGAGAGGGGAATAATTTCCAGTTCTTACACAGTTCTTACATTTTATGTTAATCAGTCACCAGATGAAATACAGGGAGTCCCATACCAGAACACATGGGCTCCCATCCCTGTTGCTTGCCCTAACTATGGGGATGCATTCCCACCACTCCAGGCTGCATTCTGGGGAACATGCTGACCCCAACAGCCCCGGAGCCACCTCAGTGTGAAAGGTTTCCTATTTGCACAGTCACCTATGTGTATTTTTTAAATCTTTTTTAAAGCTGGTTGTGCTGTTTTTTATGTGAGAGGTAACCTGATCTGCGCTGCTACGATGAGGCCCCATTGCTGAGATAAATGCAGCCGAGCCATGTCCTTTACATATTTACTATGACCCCTGCTGTCAGAGTGGAGTTGCTTGCTGCAGGAGCTGCTTTAGCACTGTCTCATCTCTACTGAATTCAGAAGGAAAAAAAAAGTTTTTCTCCACCAGCTCAACCAAGACACCAGCATGAAAAATTATCAAATGCTGTGCCAGTGCCATGATGAACAACCAACCAGGATCAACCAAGTGTCATTATATTTTAGGCAAAATAATGGAATTAACAGCTTTAGTAGTTGAGTCAAAGGCACACTGGTTTCATGTTGGTGTGCTCAGAAGCACTTCTGGTGAATTGAAGATGGTTTCTTTCTAATCATCTTCCTGGATCTTTGCATGGCCTTTCTTTTTGATAACTCCCCTCTGGATCTCATGTCTTCCATCCTGCTCAGTGCACACGCACAGCTGTGTGGTTGTGCATGTAGGGACCCTTACAATTCCATCTGTTGATTTTTCCTAAAAAAAACCAACAGGAAAAAAAGGACTGTGCACAGCATATGCACCTGTACATACATCCTTGCAGGAGGTGTGAACTAATGCGAGGGTAGGGCACTCCCGTGTTAAATACAAGGCTTGTTTTTCCAGCTCTGTCACTGTCCTTAAATCTTATCTACATCAGAAAGTTTCAGCAGTGAATGTTAAATCAGTTTTTAGTTCAAATGAACAGACTTCATACAGACCCCCTGTGCTCACACCCTTACTTTACTTTACGTGGGGCCTGTTTCATGTTAGATTAAAGTAATCTCAAGGTAAAAGGTAAAAGATAAAAGTAAAGCAGTTGCAATCTTGGGAATGGTGCTTTTAATAGCTTCTAAGACAAGAATTTCTAGAATTCAGCTGAGAGCTGGTACCTGATAGACACTGCTCCCTATCCAGTGTGGTATAAAGTAAACTCAGGTTATGTAAAGCATTGCTGGAGATGATTTTAAGAGGATGTGTTTTACTTTGCTCTGCCACAGACTTAGAGCACTGTTGGTCACCAAGAAACAAGGAAGGGAGGTGGAGAAGGTTTTCTGGCACACAGTTGGAAATGCTCCTTTCCCTGCACTCTACCTGCCTCAGGTCAAACCAAATTTGGTCTGCATCAGAATAAGAATGCCTTAGGTGACCGTTTACATAATTTTGACTATGTCAGTAACAAATCTCACCTGTAGGTAAATTGATGCAACCAAATTTTATTTGTGCAGACCCAGCCTGGGTGTAATCAAGTTAATTCTGCCTCACAGCATTGGTGAGGCTTAATTAAAGCTGATAAAGTTCTTTGCAGTTCTCAGAGGAGAAGTTTGGTCCACGTGTAGATGATGTTATAGAAGGTGTTTAATGTACTCTGTTAAAATGCTGCGGAGGCACCCAGCCTGTGAGTAACACTCACTGAAACTCTTGTATTTCAAGTTAATGTTTAATGGGAGTGAGGCAAACTGCCTGAAAGCAGGCTTTGTGACACTGTACCCAAACTCTCCCTTCATAGGGTGTGCTCCCTCTCTCTGCCAGGATGCTGTTGCACGTCAAACCAAACAAGGCAGGAGCAGGACATGTGGAGTCCCAACCCCCTGTCACGGGAGTGCCATGGCAGTGTGGCAGCACACCTGAGGGGCCCGTGGCTCTGCCCAGCTGCCGTGATGGAGTGCAGTGAGCAGAGTGATCCCTCTTCTCAGTCCTTCAACTCGCCATGGAAAGTTAGGTCTACCTGACCTGCCGTGTCATCCAACTCTGGCTGTACTCGCTTGGGCTGGAGAAGTAGTGTAGGCACCCTACTTTATCTACGGGCTTTATCTAGGCTAATTAGATCAGTGCTTTGTCCGGGATAATTGTCTCTAGTAATGGGTTTAAGGGAGTGTCACTAGCACAGCTAGTCACCAGCACTGTTGCTCCCATTCTAGTGCCCACTCTTACAGATGCTCACACAGCGTGTGGCTGTGCCGGGACATCCTCCAGCATGTGCAGTCCCCTCTAGGAGAGAGCAGACTGAGGTTCTCCGGGCAGAGGCAGGTGTTTAAAGTGCTGACTGAGGCTCTGCAGCAGCAGCAGTGTGATTGCCCAACAGCGGCAAGAGAGCTAAACTTACAGGCAGGCTGTGAATGGGGAAGTGGTGCCAGATGGGGACACACAGCGCTTCCCGCTCTGGCTGGTGGGGCTGGATTTCACACCTCACTGTGGGGCTGGCCTGCCTGGGGGGCACTCGGCAGTCGGGCGGCAGCACCGCCGGGAGCAAAGAGCCCCAAGTGCACAGGGGGAAAGAGGAGGGGTCATGGTGAAGACAGCAAAATACACTGCCCAGCTGAGTCCCAGCGTGGGTTTGCACACTGGCCCAGGCTGTACCTGAACAGGGACGATGGGATTAGCATCGGTCAGAAATGCTTTCAACAACTGATATGTTGGGGTTTTATGACAAAAAATTGCCAATTTATTTGAAATATATTTCTGTTGGAAAGAAAAGCTTTGCAGAAATTTGTAATCTGGAATGATTTCTTCTGTTCTTGTCAGGATAAGCAAGTGTTTATGTTACATTGCCAGAGTATAAATGATGACAGGTCAGACTGATGGCTGAACCTGAGTCTCCCACAATCCAAGTTTGTGCTGGAATCATCAAACAGTGAGAGAGAGCTGTCTGTCTATCTGACACCTCTTTTACTCCCATAATCTGCTGGGGTTTTGTGTTTGTTCGTTTGTTTGAGGTTTTTGGGTTTTGTATTTTTTTCACAAAATCATCTTTTCTCATATGCAAAGCAAAAATTTTCAATATCTTGAATTTAAAGCCCATATATATATTTCTAATTCAGCTCTGACTCTGGACCCTTTCCTTAGCCCACCACTTTCACCACACTGGCCCATAAGCACCATGGAGGCTGTAGGAGTTGCAGAAATCCCAACCAGGGGCTGCTTCCAATGTGTATAATAAATGAGAGTGTGTTAGACTGGACGTGCTGTATTGAAGAAGCAGAAAATCCTGGTTGCTCAGCCAAATAAATGGTCCTTGTTTCGACATTTTCCTAAGTGTATGCAGTCAGTGTTGCTTGCAGTTGTAGCCAAAGTAAAGCAGGGAAAAGAAACATCGCTTGGAGCTTCCCCAGCACGAGAGAAAGGATGGCATTGTTCCTGTTTGTTCGTGCCTTCCTGGCGCAGCTACACCAGAGTGGGAGCCAGAGCATGGGTTTTCCTTCAGGGACAGCTGTGTTCCTGTTTTATGGCTGGCCGCGGTTCCAGACGTGGACATCTCTGCGCAGCGGTGCAGGAGCTGAACCAGCACATGGAAACCTCCACACCCACCACAAAGCAGTGCCCCGTGCCAAGAGTTCCCCCTTGCTGTCTGTAGGGACAGCTGGGGAAGTGGGTGCTGGGGTGGCTGAGCAGGAGGAGGAAAAAGAAATACGGAAAACATCTGTGTGCTCCCAAAATCTGCCTTCAGCTGAATCACGAGATGCTTATATAAAAGCGTGGTTAATTATTGCAAAGCAACGAAGCAACGAAGCGAGGAAACACAGACATTCGGAGAGTATATCCTGCGTTAATTAGTTGCTAAAAATGTGGCTCACAGCAGCTGTGAAGCTGCAAACGGGTCAGTAGCAAAACTGTTTCTCCTGGTTATTGTGCTGAGAAGCGCTCTTCTCTGTGAGGCCGTTCCCAAAGGCTGCCGGGGTCAGAGGCAGCTCCCAGGGCAACTAGAGAAGCGTCCTCAAATGAGGATGGCGGCACCAGGACCACTCACTGTTCATGTCTGCTTCTGTCTGAGAAATACCTAGAAATGTGGAGAGGAATTAAACCTAGAAATGCAGTTGAATTTAAACCCCCTCAGCCTCACAGCTGTCTGCTGTACGTGCTCAGCAGAGCACACATGTACAGAACCAAGCATGAAATTAATCCCTGCCTTCCGTGTCCGTGAGCTGTGGCTGAGCAGGCTAAAAGCTGTCCCTGGCTTCCTCACGTGTAGTTTCTGAGAAGATCCTTGCTACACCTTAAACTCCTTTCACGTGAGCCGCCTGCTTTGTGGTTCCCTAATACTTGCTAAGTTTTTCCCTGAGGCTTGCTTCCCAAAACAATCACCCGCTCTTCCACGTTCATTGTTTCATGTGATCTTTACAAAATGTGGCATTTCTGTCTGAACAGTTTGCCAAATAGCTATGATAAACAACACTAAGTTGTCAGTCATGAGTCATTAAAGAAGTGAACTGTCTTCACTTCATGCCCAGTCATAGGATATTTTTAAATGTCAGAGCTTTTGACTTAGTAGTTGTCAATGGCTTCATTTTTGGGAGACCCAAAATTAGAATACACAGGCCTGGTTTTCAGAAAGTGCTGTGTACCCATACTTCAACTATTAGTCCTTAAACACATTTCAAAAATATGCACAATTTCCTCAGGATCAGTCAATGCTCTGGAATTTCTGACTACGATGCCTTTCTGCCATCTTTCCTGTTTTCATACTTTCTAAATTGGTTTTCAGATAGCATTCAGCCTAGCAGTAATACATAAAGAATATAGAGATAAATACGCTTAACAATTTGAGAGTGACATATTTAGGTTTGTAAGTGTTTAACTCTGATTCGCTCTTGTTGGATAACATTTAAAGGGTGAAGTTTTACATTTGGAAGTGAAAAAATAAGGAGGCATAATAATTTCCTGCACATAACTGATCTCAGTTTATCAGGAAAATTGCTGTTGGATTTAATAGAAGTCTTTTCTGTTTAATCCCAGTTGAACCCCACCTCCTAAAATCAATGGAACAATCCTCCTTGTAATAAATGCAAGACCACTTATGTTACCAACAGTTATTTTTATTTTCAGAATGTTTGTTTCTTTCTGAAAATGGCATGTAGTGTCATTGTCCTTGATTAAATGTCCGAGAACAGAGATTAAATGATCAATCAAGAGAGGAGAGATGACTTAAAGAGTGACATGCATAGTCAGTTTTTGTTGGTGGATGCCAGTGAAAGCTCAGCTTGATGTGGATCCTCCAGAAGCAGACGACCACAGCATTGTAAAAAGAAAAGCCACCTTTGTAAAAGGCCTGTTTAATTTTGCATCTCTTTGCACCTTCCATCAGGCAACTTTGATGCCAGCTCAGCATCAGAGCAGCACAAGTTAGCATTTGTGCTCCCAGACTCAGCAAGGTGGTTGAATTTCTGTGCAAGCACAGAATAATCCTTGAAGGATGGAGCTGAACCACGCCAAAGCTAGAAATGCATCCCAGTGTGAGGGACTATCCTTCTACAGGACAACTTTTGCAACACTGCAAGTCTTCACCCTCACCGAGGGATTAGTATGTAATCTACAGCGACTGTCGTGCCAAGTTTCTGGACAAATCAGCTCCCACGTTTAGCCACTGGATTCTCCCAGTGGGACTAAAAATGTACAGGAGGCGATGATTTGTCTAATAGGAAAAAAAAAAGAGCTAAAAATAATAATAAAGCAAAGAGCAGACAATAATGCTTGAGGTTTATCTGTCATAGTAAGATGGAGATACAATCTGAGTGGCACTGGTTTTGGGAAGTCAGCCACATTTGCTTTCTTAATAGCATCCTCTTATTTTTTCTGTAGGTCCAGCTGCCCAGCGCCAGATCCAGAATGGTCCATCTCCAGATGAGATGGAAGCACAGAGAAGGTGAGTTAATCAGCTGTGGCAGAGTTCTAGTTTGTAACTTGGATGAACATGCAGTCCTTTGTTCACCAGTAAGCACTGCTCTTTTTACTTGTACATGTTTTAAGCTGGTTCTGAATGTTTCATAATTATTGCTAATGATTCTGTAATGACTTTTAAAGGGTGAAGTGAGCCAAAGTTCATGCTCCAGGTAAACTCTTTGCTTGGTAGGTACTCAGGAGTCTTGATGCCTCCAAAAACTATAAGGAAAGTGGAGGGAAACTAGTTTCCTGTACCCTGATGAATAACTGTGAAGGACCTGAGATTTAGTAGGGATTTACCCATAACTGTTGAATGGGTCAGCAGTAATGATATTTCACCTGAGATTTACTTTGGGATATCAGGGTTACCATAAAGGTCAGAGAGCCCAAGCTCACCCCAAGGCAGGCAATGTCACCTCTCCCACTGCCTTCCTGAAAAACCTGATGCAGCTCTTCCTTTAACCAGTGGAAGTCACTGATTCTGCAGACCATATGTAATTCAGATCTCCAGTTTATTGTGTACATTCTTTACATTTAAAATGTGAGCAGTTTAACTATATTAGAATAAAAATATTTTATTTATTCTTTTTTGTTTAGAGACAGTAAAAGCCCTTTGGGTAGGTTTTATTTGACTGCTGCAGGGCACATGGCCATGGGAAAGCTTCTTTTGCTCCACTGGAGTGGAATAAGATATGCCAGTAGATGCAGTTGGATATACTGCATCTGCACTATAGGACTTTCAGCTTTAATTATGCTGATGCATTCTTTAAGCATAGAGCAGACCGAATTTTAAGCCTAGGGGTTTTTTTTTTAACAACTTATAAGCAGGCAAGGAAATTAAGTTACGGTATCTACCCTGCAAATTTGTCTGTTTAAAAGGTTTTTCAGAGACCTTTACACAAGTGTTTAAAGAATATCTTTTTAAGTCAGAGTGTGATTTGTCCTCTCTTGTACTTTACTCCTTGCATACTCCTTACGTAGCCTTGTGCCAATCCCAGGCTTTTTTTAGTTCGACTGGAATAAATTTGACTTCCTAAGAGTTTAAGAACTTCTCCTTTTAGCATGTATGGGAGGATGCATTTGGCACATGTAAACTGCTTCTGACCAAGGTCAGAAAGGGCTGGTGTGAACCCCAGTGACTTCAAGTGGCAGTGGCTAACCCCTGTTTTAGTGTTTTGCACCCTGCAGCTCAATCTGTTCTGCAGCAGCTCTAATGATTTGGGGGTCTCTTACCCGTATTTCTTTCCTGGTCTGTTAGACTGGAATTTTCCGAGTTGGTTCTCTAGATAAATCTAGAATTTCCCCCAGGTTTAATCAGGAAAATGTATGTATCAAGTTGTTCTTTATCATCAAATTTTTCTAATAAATGCCAAGCTAAGGTAGGGGACAGTATGCTCAGGAAATTCCTAGTACATGTGTTTACAATTGAAATTTTAGCAGTGCAGTTGATGCTGTTGCATCCATAACAACCAAGAAAGAGCTAGGGTATGTATCAAAGTCAAGATTTCTATGTATTCGGTGTAAAGTGTCATAGCTTAAATGACACCAGTTGAATCAACCAACTAAGACTTTTTCAAAACTCATTCACCTTTGCACATATGATAACTTTCTCAGAAACCTGCAATTTTCTAGAAATTGCATGGATTGCATGTCCTGAACATAAAACCACTTTAGGATTGATCCCTCCACAGCAAAATAATGTATTTTCCTTTCCCATATATTGAACTAGAATTGAAAGATGGGGAATTTGTTTTGCAAATTAAGGTATTCTTTCTTTTCTACATAACTTTATTTTTATGAACTATTTTTTATTTTAAAAGCTTCTATTGGTATAGAAATATGATAGAATTGTTCAGCATTGCAGACTCTGGAAAGTACAAGTAAAACTGTAACAGGGAAGTGTCTTAAAATACTGTGCAAGGAGTCAAAATAGAAACGTTGCTTAGAGTTGAGCTTGCTTTACTGTATAGACCGTGAAGTAAAGCTGTTGAGAAAAGAGACAACTGCACAGTGAAGACTAATCTAAAGATAAATTAACTAATTAGGGCAAATTTGACCTAGAAACTGTGGAAGAAAATGGTAATAAACTTTATTACTAAGTGCTTCAGCAGGGTAAATTCAGAGTTGTGTTTTAATATTGTTGAAATCTTTAGTCCATATCCCTACACTTGCCAAGAAGCCTGGCAAGCAGTCTAGTTTTTAGCTCTCAGTTTCTTTAAGAGGAGCCAAGTGAGGTGGGTTTGTGGTGGGGGTCAGGGACATCCCTTCCCGCAGGAGCGCTCCAGTGTGCAGGAGCAGACCTCTGCTGATGGGCCCTTGGAACTGCACATCCCTGCAGACGTGTACCACGCCTCTCCCTGGGGGACACCAGGCCTGGGCAGCACGGGAGCTGGCAGCTCCTGGGGGCAAAGGTGCCACAAGAGCAGCAGTGCAGAGCTGTGATGGGTATTTGCAGGGGAAGCTCAGTGGTGCTGGTGGTGGTGCTGGTGGTGGTGCTGGTGGTGGTGCTGGTGGCACAGGGACAACTGTGCTGGGGCTGTCAGCCAGACTGGGAAGTGCTAAAAAGGGCTTGGATGTGCACCTGGACAACAGAGGCTTTGTACAGTCAGCACCAAAATACAGATCAAGCTTTTCTATATTTTCATTCTAACTGTAAGTGCTTTGGGCTCCTGATCTATAAAAGAGTCTGGACTGTGTCATTTTGAGTATTTCCTTCCCTGAAGATATTCAAAAGCTGTCTGGACAGAATCCTGGGGATTGTGTCCTCCAGGTGATCCTGCTTGAGCAGGGAGGTTGGACTAGATGGCCTCCAGTGGTCCCTGCCAACCTTATCCAATGTGTGATTCTGTGATTTTATGTGAGATGCCACTTACTCTTTCCTTGCAATCCTAATACACTTCAGGTTAAGAGCATGCATGTTTGCTGTGCTCTCCTGGGCCTTGGGCACTGCCTCTTCCTTGTGCAGAGCCACTGAGGAGTTATCTTAAATGGATCAACCAACCCCTGCAGTGTCCGGTGCATGCAGGGCTATGTCCTGGTTAAGCTTCCCAGTGTGTGAACTGGCACTGGCTGCATCCAGGGCAAGTGAAATCAGACCCACCTCCACCTCACGGGATCAGCTCTCACCCCAGACACACAGTGCTTCTCAGGGTATAAAGCTTTTACTCAGAATTATAAAGAATACCTAATGACCAAGGATTTTTTCATTGCTGTTTTAGACAAGTGATGGAGCAACAGCAACAGCGCCAGGAATCTCTGGAAAGAAGAACCTCTACCACAGGCATGTACCAAATCAAGCAGATACAGTCTCTCCCTGACTGTCTCCTCTTGCTGTTGTTGGGGTTTGTGGGGTGCTGTACAAGAGCTAGACTGCTAAAAGTGGTTACAGTTACAATTACATTTTAAAGACTAGATTTTCAGCTAGAGACTTACACACATTTGGGCATGGTTGTGTTGTTTTGCAGGGGCTCAGGTCTGGGGTATGCAGGTGGAGCTAGGCAGGTTTTGCACTTGGCAAAACTTGTACAGGTGAGGGGCATTTTTGGTGTACCGAGGTGGCCTGTCCATGCTTCTTTCACACCCCTGAGGAGAGCAGGTAGCACAGCCACCACGGGAGTAACTCCGTGTTTCCAGGGCATGTCAGCACGAAGGGGTTGATGTGCTGGATGTGCTCAGGCACTCCCCATTGCTCTGCAGCACAAAAACTACAGCACAGAGGAAGATATAGCTCTAGATGCTCTTCATTGGGGATTTTGTGATCATGAAGTCTTCTGTGAGCTTAATGGAAAAAATATATATATTTAATGAGCTTACAAAAATCTTCTATATCATATTAAATTGCACTAAGTTGAGAGAAGAGATGACAGGAATAGTTTATAGCTACAAAGTATGGCTTTGCTTCTCTGAAAGGAGGCAGAGCAAGCAAGCCAAGATGGCCATCTTGTGTTTGGACTTTGGTTTTGGGCAAGTTTTTTCAGCTAATCTGGCCACATAAGTGAAATGCTTTTCCTCAGCTGTTAAACTTCTTAGTTTTTGACTAGAAACCAGCTCAGACATACACACATGCCTTCAGTGACAGAAAGAGTTGGAGTCGTGTTTCAGCAGAGATTAGTGCTGTTCTGTATAGGGAACTTAGCCAAAGTCCTGCTTTGGCATGCACAAGGAGTGGGACGTGGCTCCTGGGGGCTGCTGGCTGTTCCCTCTCTGCCTACAAGGTGGCCACCTCTGTGTTCAGCATGTCACTTGCACCTGTCCCTGGTGCAAAGGTGATGCTTGTGATCCTGACTCAGATTCACGTGGGGCTTGGAGGAGCCTCACTGGCACCAGAGCATGCAGCCCATCCCATGCTGCCAGGGTTTTGCTCCACACACTCCTCCACTTCTGCTGAGGGCTGGAAATCCCCATGCAGGTGCCTGCACCATCTCCTCTTTGCTTTGTTTGAGTTTCTGTTTGCGTTTACTTCACGGTTCCTTTTCCTCCGTTCCACTTTGCCTTGGTTTTGTTCCTTCCTGCGTACCCACCTTATTCTTTTCATTTGTCTTTTCTGTTCTTTTAGTTTCCACCCTTCAACCAAGCATATGCTCTCCCCCCTCTCATCCCCAGTCTCCTCCTCCCACCTCCAGTAACTGCAGTGCTCCTGCCTCTGGTGTTGTGCTCCCCCCACTACCTCAAGCCAGCGCTGTCTCTTCAGCACCTGTTGTCCCTGAACCTGCTAGTCAGTCCCCTTTCCCATCCCAGTGGAGAGCCAGAGAGCCCCAGCAATTCCTGCACAGGCACTTGGCCTCTGAGCTGCCAACAGCCCCAGGTTCCTCCCCTCCACCCTGCCCAAACAGCAGGACTGTCATGCCAGGCATCAGGCGAACCTCGCTGTCTCCACCGCCTCTCCATCCTTCCCATTCTCCCTTTCCCTCTCAACAGCCTCTCAGGGGCTCTTCTCTTTCCTGCTCTCCTCAGTCTTCTGCTCCCTCTGCCACAAATGCACCATCTCTGCAGAGGGGTGACGGCCTGCAGCCATGTGGTCCCACCATCCTGCCTGTGATTCCTGTCCCACCTGAAAGGGTCAAGGCACCCACAGATAAAGCAGGATGGGACACCTCAGCAAATGTACCCCTGAATGGCCATCCTGAAGAACAAATTGCTTTGGGCCCCCCTGGAACCCAGGTGAAAAGTGTGGATGGGTCCTTCTTTCCACACCTAGGAGCTGCACCCTGCTCCCCGCTGCCCACCATCGCCAGCTCCCCCAGCTCCTCTGGCCAGGCTCCCTCCCCGTCCTCCCATCTGTCATCTTGTCCTGCACAGCAGTGGTGTCAGCCCATGTCACACTGTCTTCCATTGCCTCTCCCTCACGCTGCTGTGTCTGAGGTGGCTATGCCCAGGAGGACCCCTCCTTACATGACATCATCAGCCATTGCCCACTTGAGTAAGTACTGATTTTGAATGAGTTGCGACCTGTGTAAAGCCTCAGCTGTCAGCTATTTAAAAAGCCTGGTTGGCACTCCCCCTGACCAATAGAAAAAGGCTGAGAGACCCAAAGCTACTCCTGCTGTATGTGATTTCTGAAACTGGGGTGGAAAAATATCAAAATCACTCTGGACTGGTCCAGGGACTGGGCAAAAAGTAAGAATTAAAGAACCAGGACCCTGTAGATGGGTTGTTGCAATGCATATTCCTACTGTATTATCCCAGACCGAGATTTTTGTCATTCAGCAGAGTCAAATTGTTTCAAAGAGCTTCATATAGAACCTATTTTCAGCTGGTCCAAACATAGTGGATGGGCTCTTCTGAAGCTGGAGGCCAGGTCTGCGGTAGGTTTCTTGTCTGTGTAGGAATATTGGTAGAGCTTGTGATTTTTACCCTTTTTCTTAAGTGGTATTTCTGTTACCAGTGAAACACAGAACATGGATTTTGTTTAAGATACCCAGAATCCCCTGTGGTTGTGCAATTTATTTAATTCAAGAAACTCTCTTCTTGGTATTCACTGCATTTATAGTTGTGGGCTTGTCACTGTAACTATTCCAGCAAACCTTTCTCATTGAAGGCAGATCAAGGGCTTGAGTCTGGCCACTTTGCATATGGTTTTGATTTCTCGTGCCTACCTAAAGCCTGCAGAGTGAGAGCAATTGCAAGCAATGCCTATTTGCAATTCAGAGCATATGTTTTGTTACTCAGATCTATTCAAGTTTATAACCACATATAATGCTAAAGTGGTGTGCCTAGAAAAGGAAGAAAACGAAGACATTTCCTTTTACTTCCTGCTAAAAGTATTACTGTAACCACTGGAGGCTCAGTCCTTCAGCTGATGTAAGTCCTTGAAATCCACTTAGTTCAATAAAGTTATTTTAAACTCACATCAGTCCATTATTTTGACTCAGTTCAATTTTTGCCTGAGGCTGGCCTCTAATTAGGTGGGTGTAGTTTTGCAATTACAATTAAATGTACCCACAATGAAGTACTAGCTATTATGTTCATGAACGAAAGAGGGCTTGAAATGTTTAAAGTATTTCTAATAGCAGCTATGGTTCATTGCAAGAATGGAATTGGGAGTGTGAAATAATGGCAGAAGTAACCACAGGAAAAAGGCAGGATTATACGAAAACCTAGATAAGAAGAAAAACAGGCTGTTAATGTTAAATATGGCTTCCAAATGTTTCTCAGTCAAAACCCACCTGTCTTTCAAAGTAACACTTACTGAACAACTGAACCTCTGAATATGTCCCAGGAGTAGCCTGTTCTGACAGAGTGCACATGGGGAAATACCCTAGGGGAGGTGTATTTGTTCAACTGACCTGTTACAGACAGGTAAAACACTGCAATGGAGTTACCACCATCAGCCCTTCCAGCAGGCTGCTGCTGAGAGGAGTTTTGCTAAACGTCAGGGTGCTTGAGCTGGAGTGTCCCCTGGTTATTCTGCAAAAGTGGCTGAGGCCACACACCTTCTGCATGATAGAAAGGAGGCTGTGTCACTGTAGCCCACAATTCTGAAAAGCTGATGTTAACCAAAGTCCATGGAGTTCTTTATCTCCATATAGAAAAGCTGTGGGGGAAGCAGGAGAAAATGCCACTTATGAACTGGGAAATGTTGTCTGTGTTCTGATTCTGACACAGAATGAAACACTAGCCCAGCCAGGGGGAAGAGGAGGGAGAAGACAGGCAGCAACAGGGTCTCGCAGTAGGACACAACTGTAGCTGCCTGACCAGTGATACAACCACTCTTCCCATTCTTCCACATGCGTGGTGCTTCCTTGCATTGACCACTTGTCCTGGAGTCAGGTTCATGGCGTTGGGAGTGGGAACGTGACCTTGTCTATGGAGATTGTGCTTCGCATCTAATTCCTGTTCTCTGCATTTCAGGCCCAGCACTTCCACCTGGCCACCCCAGTGGTGCTGCTGTGATCCCTGCTTCATCTGGGGGGCCCCCACCTCCGCCACCCCCCCCAGTCCCTCCACCACCCATGGGAGCCGCGCCCCCCCCACCGCCCCCACTGCCAGCCGGCGCCGGCCAGGGGGCTGGTGCTGAAGATGGGTCAGTGTCAGGGCTCGCAGCAGCTCTGGCTGGTGCCAAACTAAGGAGAGTTCAACGGGTAAGGAGGTGGCACTGGGACTCCCCGATGGGCTCTTCTCTGCTGCGGGAAAGCCTGGCACAGCTTGGTGTAATGGTCTGCAAACCCAGCGTGAAACATGGTGAAACACGCTTCAGCTGACCATTGGGTGAACTTTTAAATGTGAGTTTGCAGTGCAAATTAAGCTGAGCAGGAAATGTTGGGTAGAGTTTATGCTCTTCAGAACATATTAGTTAGAAAATGGCTGTGACTTCTCACATTGCCAGTATTTCATTACTTCAACATAGTCCACCATTGTACTATGTGTTAGTGTTTTCACTTGTTTTAAGTGGTTAAAACTACACTACACTAAAAAAAAAACAGTGTACACTGTTGAGGCCTCATGTCAGTAGCTGTCCACTTAGGTAAGGGTTGCTTAACCATGCATAAACACAATTATGAACAAGCAGCACTGTGGGTTTTTTAATCATTTGCCCGTATATTTGCATCACCCAGATCTATCTTGGTTTTAGTAACATTCATGTGGGTCTTCTTCCCAAGGCAGAACACATCCTATCTCTGGTTTCGGGCTGTGATTGTGATCGCTGTTCTAACACTTGGGGAAACTAATCATTAAGGGCGTGGTTGTAAAGCCAACCTTTCATTAATTCCAACCTTGATTTCTCTCTTAAGCCAGAAGATGGTTCAGGAGGGTCCAGCCCCAGTGGGGTCTCTAAGAGCGATGCCAATCGAACAAGTAGTGGAGGAGGCGGAGGAGGACTAATGGAAGAAATGAATAAATTACTGGCAAAAAGGTTTGTACTTACACCTCAAGTAAGCCCCATGAGATCTGCAGCAAATTGTGGAATAAGGCGCTGTCATTTTTGTTGTTGGCAGTAGGTGCTTCTTTGCAACTTGACAGGTCCTGCTTAGATGTTGGTCGCCACTATTGCCTAAGGCGAAAGGTGTTGCAGCAATGATACCCGGCAGGGTGTAGATGCTGCAGCAGATCCTGCAACTTAGTACCTTCAAAGCTGGTGGTAAATACATCCTCTGGGCTTTAGCCATTTTACCAGATCTATTTTCAAAGTTACTGTTTTCCGTAAGAGTGAACAATGAAAGGAACTTAGACAAATCGTTCTTTATGCAGCACAGTCAGGATGTTGAGACCAAAAATATAAACACAGGTGTAATAAAAGGACAACACCTTGGCAGGTAAACTGTTATTCGTTCTCAGTATGTTTCAGGCAGACTAGCCAAGTTATTCTCCGCTAAAGCGAATTGTGACGTATCAAGCTTCCAGCTGCTAAAAGGCAGTCAATTTTTCCATTTTTTTTCTCTTTTCCCCTGATTCCATCAGTAATGTTCTTTCAAACTCCCAAGTTCCTAGCATAAGATGCTGTATTTTTAGATCTAAATTTTTTAAATTTACTAATAGTGAAAGAAAAGGATGAAAAAAATAATGAAGGGTAAGTACAGTTGTAGGGTGCACAGAGATGGAGTTTTTAAATAATGTTATCTTAGTATAAAGACAGTTCCCAGCTCAGAAGATCTGATTCCAACTTTCCTCCATGTCCTGTTCATTTCAGAAGAAATTCTGAACATGGACTGTGGATGTAATCCTTTGAAAAGTATTAAATAAATACACAACTCTCTAAAAGGTTCCCAGAAGTATAAAATAGCAAATAGATAATTTTCTTTCTTTTCAGAATTAAAATAGCTTAACAGCTCTTAATAGTTTTTTACTGGTTCTTGGCCTGCTCTATATCTAGAGTGACCTTCCCTAACTGGAAGTCATCTGCAAGCAAAGTAAGGTTTGGTGACTAGATGCTGGGGTAACTAGCTCTGTTCAAGCAAGCAAGCTGAATGGACATCTCATATGTTTGGATATAGAAATTCTGCACACTTGTGTGTTCTAGTCTGAAGTGTACTCCAGCATGGCTTTTGGCAGGAGGATCTGGTGTCTTCAGGTATTTAAGATCGAATTCCCCTGGTATCTTAACAAAAGCACTTGCACTGCCATGAGCATTGTGCTGCCTCTACTCTGAAAATAACTAAGCTCCAAATCCTTTCCCAGGGAGTTGATAGCAACAGAATGGTCCCCTAAATTTTTCTTCACAAAGCCATGGAAGTACCTGGAGATACAGAAGTGCCATTCAAGGGTGCAGTCTGGGCACATGCTGTTAAGCTGATACTGAGAGGATTTCTTTTGGCTGCAAATTCCTTTTTATGTGCGATGACATAGGAAAAGGAAGAACCTGGCACTGTGTTTCAGGTTGTTCTTACCTGCCTTACCTACCTACTTACCAGGAAGTAAAAAAACAGTTGTTTTGTTTTACTTTGTTTTTTAATTGAGCATGTTCAATACAGAAATCAGAGTTATGAGCATGGGATCTCAGGGGCCCTTTTCTGAGCAGTAAATCCCATGCTCAGAAACAGGGAATATGTCTAATGCTTGGTAAGTAATGGAGAAAAACATTTCTGAGTGCTCAGGTGCTATAAAATACCACTCTCTAGATTCAGTGGGCCCCATGAGAGCAGCCCTTTGCCTCAGGACTAAAGTGCAAACAGAAGAATGAACCCACAAACCACTGTCATTCCCAGCCCAGTTAAGTTTGTTGCAGGACATAAATCTAACACTACTCTCTCACCCTGGCAAATATTTCCCTCACTTAGATTTGTAATAATTACACCTTTTTTTTGTTAGAAGAATCAAGTAAATATTAGGGAAAGACTTCAAAAAATATTACTGATCTAATAAAATTATTAATGCAGTTGAATATCTGGAAATAATTCCCACAGAGCACTGTGTCCTACAGACACATACTGCTCAGTTTGTTTGGGTTTTTGTCAAATTTTCATCAAATCCTCCAAGTTGTGTATCCAGTGAGGCTTTTCTCAGAAGCCTTTCTGAGTGCCTCTTAAGATTTTTTTTCTGTGAGTTGAATTTTGTTCACTTCCAAACCAAGACTAAATGAACAACCTGTCATATTGGTGGTTTAAAAAACATCTGCTAAGGGTAGTGTTCACAGGTGGATAAGAGTGAAGTTCATCACAACCAAAGTCCATGCTGAGACAAGCTGCAGTTCTCCTAATGGTCTAACATGGGAAATTGGATATCTAGAGCCTCAGCACCTGGCCCACAGGAGTACTGTTTAGAACCTAAACAGGGCTTAAAAATCAAGAATTTGGTTTTCTTTTAATCATCCAGTTTGGCTAATGCCTATCTCCTGTTCCTTTGCAAAGGAGGAAAGCAGCGTCACAGTCAGACAAGCCAGCTGACAAAAAGGAAGAGGAAAGCCAAAATGTAAGTGAAACACTCCTCCTTGTTGTGCTCTTGCAGATTCCTTGTAAGCCAAAGTCCTGTGCTCATACACTGTGTCTGGCAGGCAATAACAAGCAGTGCTGATCCAGGAACAGATGTACACATTCAATCCAAAGCTGAATGTAACTGCTCCCACCTTTCCTGGGAACAGCACTCTACAAACAAGAACAGCTGCTTTATTCGTAGTGGAGGTATTGTCTAAACCAGGTTAATGGGCTCTACTTCATGGTCTGATCCCAGTGTTGTAGGGAACAGGAGATTCTTGCCCTGTAAGAAGGTGCATTGAACCTTCTGGCAAGTTAACTTGAGGTAAAGTTCATGTTTCTTATTTTATATTTGAGGCTTCAGCTAAGCTGAAGTGGACCATGAGCCCTGCAGTGTAACTTTGGATTGCCAACCTCCATGCAAAGCAAGAATCAGCTCACTTCAGACCCCAGAGTGCACAGAGAACGTGTCTGGGGGAAGAAGGGGAAACGCGGTATTAACCACTAGACCATGCAAAAGTCAAATTATGTGTCCATGATACCTACACTAAATTGAGACAGAATTTGGACAACTTTGGGGAACTTCGATTCATTTCTCTTCCACAAAAGCAATTATACAAGAGGTTTATTTGACTCAGTCTGTAGACTGAACTTGATGCAGCAATTTTTAGTTCAACTGCCAATGAAAACACTTTTTTACCAGTTGAACTGGTATGCATGGAAGATCTTTCCTGTTTCAGGAGAGGGCAGGATTTGCACTCTGCCTTTTCCCATGCGGTGCTTTTCCAGGCTGCTGCTCATTCAGCATTCCTGTTGCTAGCCAGTACCCTCGTGAAGGCTTTCTGCCACGGCTGCAAGATCATAAAGCATCCTGTGTGCCTCATATTGCCTGTGTAGAGATGTTCTCTCCAAAGACAAAGCTGCTCAGTAGGAAATCCATTAAAAAAATTTAGGTCTTGCCCCAGGCAGAAAGGTTTGTAGCAAGAGCAGGAATAAGCACTTTTCACTGTTTAGGGAGAAAAGCAGCTATTTTTCGCATGTTCCTCGAGGGATGCTTCAAGCATGGAATTTGCCTGTTGAACCCGCCATGCAACTCTTAATCTTGCCCCAGAGCTGGTTTTGAACCATACACTTGCAGATGAAAGGCACTACTTAGCTTCTAACTTTTCAGCCTCGTCTTTCTGTCCCTTCCTCTCTCTCCCTGAAACTCTACATTGGTTTATATCTCCCATCAAACTTTTCAATAGCACCAAACTGTTTAGGAAAGTGTTCTAGAGAGCAGCTGTTTCATTTGTGTCTTGACTACATTTCCTGTTCAGGGTATCTTCCTTCAAACTGAGTGCAATTCCATTTTACAATGCAGAGCTGATGCTTTGCCTGAGCATGTTTTGAGGGTTGCCCGATAATATTGTCATGTCAGATATATGGATGAATGGTTTATGATCTGTCACATATAAATATGAGATAAGAGTCCAAATCTCTGATGAAGTCTTCTACTTAAGAGGAGTACTGATTGATTAAGTTACATTCTGTTAGTACGTGGACTCCTCTCTCTGGTACTGGTGGCTGTCCTGGGGTGAAAGACTGGGATCTGAGCTACTTTCCTTTAGATGGCTCACTTTCCACATCTCAGAGAGTTTCTAAATTTGGGAAATGGATGGTTTGTATTTACGCAACAGCAGACAGCACTTTAGAGTGGTTTCACCTGGTTTGGCTTATAGAGATAAGAGTGACTGAGTGTGATCATGGAAAGGTGTCCATATTAGGTAAAACAAAAAGGATGTATATTGCCATGCTAAAGGGAGAGAAAAGTTAAAGTGTAAATGGCCTTGAGCCCATAGCTTGGCAGCAGTGCTGTTGGACAGGGAGGAAACTTGCTTTTGTACTACATATGCTGCAGCTGTCTCCAGAGTAGACGAGGACTCTGCGCTTCATCTCCAAAACTTAGTAATATCCTTTTTCTCTTTATAGGATGATGCTAGCACCTCTCCTTCAACCAGTGCACGAGGCTCTGCCCAGCAGCAGCAAAATTCATCAGGTATTAATTAAGTTGAAGTACTGGCATTGTAGTTGTCTTCTTAATCTAGTCTTCTCCACGACCTCTAGACTCTGGATTCATTGTCCTACTTCTGAGTGCAGCAGCAGTAACTAACAGAAAAATTCCCACATACCTATTGTTTTAAAAACTGTACTCAGAAAGAAGTTATGACTTTATATGCTTCACAGTCAAGAAAATAGCAAGACAGGCAGTTTTGTTACACATGTAGCTGAGGATCTGTGCCTTCAACATTATGCACCTATCTCAAACTGCTATTCTTCCTTAATCTAATGGTTTGTTGCAATAAGGCTGGTCCTGAGAGTTCCTAGATGAAATTGTTTTTCCTACAATTAATTGAAATAACTGTATCTGAGTAGATGAGCTGCAAGCACTCACATTCATTCCTGCATCAGGCTTGGCTTTCACGCATGCTGAAAGAAATCTTTCCCAAGGGAATGACTATTTAAGCATTCCAGCTTCCTTTTGGAACAAAGCCATGACTTGTGTGCCTTGCAAGGGAAGGAGAAGAAGCCAGGAGAAAGGTGTATGTAAATGAGATCTAGAGATTTCCATGGAGTGCCTGTAATTCTTTTAAAAGGATTTTTAGGACCTCACAGAGGAGCAAATCCTTGCATATAAAGTTGTCAAGTCTCTGAAACAGTTCATTTTAGGAGGAGATTGGGATGATAGTAAGCGCTTTCAGCAACAAGGGTTATGTAGTACAGCTTTTGGGAATGTTCTGTGAGTTAGAAGTGTACACAACATTAAATAAATTCTCTGTGGAGATTTGCATAGTGGGGTCTTACTGCCCTTTTTTTAGATACACCCACATTTTCTGCCAACTATGCAGACAAAAAACGTAAGACTTCTTAACTTAAAATATAAATAAGTATTGTACTGAATAAAGTAAGCCTTGCAGCAATTAGCCTGTATTTTCTAAAAGAAATTATTTATTCTTTTCCTCCTACTATTTCAGTTCCATTCCTTTTTAGTATTGTTTAACTATGTGGTCCCTAATTAAAGGGATCACTAAGCAGATTTTTGCCAATGCCTTCCCTATAATGTAGGCAACTGCACTCACTCAGCAATCCCATTTTCCTGGTTCTTCCTAAGTCACTCATCCTCACTGAATGAAAGCAGCTGCATAAGACAATCAACTTCAGGATATTTTTATTTTTAGAGCAAAAATAATAAACTAACTTTTCATGGTTTTTTTTCAGACTCTGGGAAGAAGCCATGGGAAAGGAGCAATTCTGTTGAAAAGCCTGTATCTTCATTACTTTCTAGGTGAGCTGCATGGGGTGTCCCTGTGGCTGGCCAGCAGGCGGGATGGTCATGCTGTCCCTGTGGCACGCGCACGACTCATGTCTCGTTTCATTCCATTGCTGTAGAAATCCATCAGTGGTGAAGAGCTGTGAAGCTAAGAGCCCCACACAGTCCCACGTGTCTTCTAGGTACTGGCTAACTGCCTGGCTTCTTAACTGTCTTGGCTTGTCCTTTGGCTCATCCCATCATTCAGTGCTAGTGTTCGTCTTCTGCTGCTTCTCTTACTCATTCTCTTGCAATCTGCTTTGTCTGTCGCTGCACAAAGCGTGAAGGTGTCGTGTCAGAGGTTTGTTCCATGGAAACGGCCCCCTGCTCACTTGGGTATCACAGATGTTAATCACGCTGGAGCCAGCACTTAAACCATCCATGTGTGTGTGAGTCAGGGACATGGGTCTGGCAGTGCTCTGCCACGTGGAAGGCACGTTTTGGAGCATCTGTCTACAGCAGGTTCAGGGTGACCCTGCCAGTAGGTGAAGCTTTCATTGCCCAGCCTCTGCAGAAATTAAAAAGCAAAAGCAGAAATGATCTGAAGAGTTTGCAGCTGGGATAAGGGAAGTTATTCTTCTACCCATGCAACTGGAGTGGGTACGTAAGAAAGGAGAGAGAAGCTTGGTGGAGTAAATTAATAAAATCAAGATGTGAAAAGGCCCAGCCGCAGATAGGTCTTTCAGAGATATGGGGCAAAAAAACTAGCAGGTGTCAAAAGCCAAGAAACTGATAGACTGACAGACTCCAGAAGTCCTGTCAGTCAGAGCAGCCAAGGTTCAGGATCAGCACCCATGTTTTCAGTCACAGATTAAGTTTGATGTTGCTAAAAGGAGGCTTGCTTGCAGTGCTGGTCCAGGACCACCCGGTGTTACTGGACACAGATGTATGGATAAACTGAATAAGGAGGTAGAACACAGGCTTACAAATGTTTAGTATTTACTGTGAAGAGATGTCCCTTATTTTACATTGTTCTGTATACGACAGTGCTGATAGTCTGGAGAGAGCTAAGTTGCCAGTGGCAACTATCTGCACATACTTGCTGCTTTGTTAAAAATGCTGTAACATGTTCTGCCCAAACATTCAGAGGGATGCATCAGTGTTCCTATAGCAAAATATAGTTTTGCCAGCTTTCCTAAAACCAATGAAACGTGTTGGTTCTAGGAAATATACGAGCTTCAAATAGATAGAAAAAGACCATTCTTTCTCCTTGCAAATGGGAATGAAACATGGGCTATTTAAAGCAGCCATCACATTTCAGTAGCTATCTTCTTTATTGGCATTTCATCCCAGGAGGAGGAGTTCAGTGGGAAAAAATGCATTCCTAGTTTAGCACGTGGAGTAGTGCTCAGTAGTAGTAGTGCTTCCTTGAAAGACTTCTGTGGGGGAAGCTGAGCAGGTTTCTAAAGCTCTCACTGGTGATCTATTTCCATTCCTGATCAGGTAGATGGCATCTGTATCTTTCTTAACTTCCTTAGCTGTGAGATGGTAGGACACATGTCAGAATTTCTCAAGAAAGGGGTGCAAGACCAAGCAACCCTCAGGAGCAGCAGCATCTCCACCAGCCCCCAGTTTGGGCTCAAAGATGATGGCAGAGTTATTTGAAGCCTTTGTATAGCATGGTTAGTTTTTCAAATGTTTTAGAGTTACTGATTAAAAGAGAAAGCTTCTGCTTCCTTAATTTATTTTCTCAGATGTCATCATGGCTCAGCCCACTGACTAATACCATGCAGAAAGACTGATAACACTCACTGGCGATTAAGGCCAGACTGGTTTTGTTTCTGAGTCAATAAAAAATTACTGTGATACATAACACTATCAACAAGCCACCCTAGACTCATTCAAGTCTTCCAAAGAAAGAATTAGTGGGTTATTATTTTCCCTATAATATTTTTCTAACTTGTAATCTGTTACTTTAGCATCCAGTGAAAGCCTACGTTGCCAGGACAGGGCTGCTGTACAGAAAACGGACTGTGAGAGAAAACCAGACATGCAGCTTGCAACTTGCAAATGCCATAATAAAACACAGTGTTCAACAGGCTTTATCCCCTCAGCATTTCCTAGTCTGAGATTACTGAGATTCCCAAGACCAGGGGGAAAAAAAAAAAATTTCACAGCATCTTTGAGGGTCAGGTTGTCCATTCAGGAGCAGTGCTGCTCTCTGGCTGCCAAATGCTCCTGAGCAGCACAATAAGGAGCCTCCTGTCCAGCACTCAAACACAGGTGCTGCTGATCTGGGGTGGATTTCATCCACACCATCAGGTGGGTGCAGCTCAGCACACGTTGCAAGGAACTGACTGGCTTTTTTATGCTTTTCTTCCATTTCTCAAGGATGAAGCCAGTGAGCAGCAGCAATGATGTGGCTATGGATGCCTTAGATTTTGATCGAATGAAACAGGTGAGTGAAAACGTCATTTGCACTTTTAGAGATTTGGCAAGCTACCCATTTTCCCCCATGCATGCGCTGTACAAGCAAAACGGCTGTTCAGTCTTCTGATTTCCTCTATAACTAGGTACTTAGAGAAGGGCTAGCAGGTGAGCAGCAAGAGAGCACAATCTCACTGCTATTTCATCATGATGTTTGCACAGAAATGTGCAAGTAACTATGCCAGCATCTTCTGCATCCGTGCCTGGGAGTGCAGACGTAGCTGTTAGTAGTGCTAGGCTCTGACCAGCAGCGGAGGTGGGGGACAAGCACAACCGTGTTAAACTTGCATTTTCTTCCACCAGTTAGAAGGAAATTCTGAGCAGCTGACTTGTGTTTTGTCTCATCAGGAAATATTGGAGGAAGTTGTAAGAGAGTTACACAAAGTGAAAGAGGAGATAATTGATGGTAAGAAAGAGAAAAATTATTATTTTTCTCATCTTTGTGACTAATTTTCCATAGATAAGATGATAGGAACTGCAGAGAGTTCCCTGGTGTTTTCAGACTTCTCTGAACAGCTCTGATTTATATACACATTTGAAGAACAAGCATCTACCTTATCTGAGCTCTGACCATAACACTGCGTTTACATCCTTTATTATGCTATTGATGAGCATTTTTACCACCGACCTATGAGAAATTCGCTGGCTGGTGGTTCTCACAGGTGGGAGGGTGAGAAAGGGCCTGCCTGTAGCCCATGGCACATCAATTTATCATGATCAGCAAGCGTGAAATCACTTTTAACTTGCTGGCCACACAGGTCCGGGATGAGGAGGGGACAGGAAGCTAACTGAAAATCCTTCCCAAAAATCTTCTGTAGGTTTCCCATGCTTGAAGAGTTATTTCAGACCTTCACTCAATTACAGCTTTCCAAATAGCCTCATATTTTTATAATTCATTGAAAAGTACAGCAGCTGTACCAAATGTATCAGTACGTTTTTATAAACTGCTCTGCAGTTTACAGCTGAAGGTATTTTTCAGGGCCATGATTGAAATGCACAGTGAAATTCCTATCTGAAGGCCGCATTAGGGCATACGAAGATGTATGTCCACACCCTGCACTCCCCACCTTAGATTCACAGGGAAGGCAAAAAAGAGAAGACTGTAAAATAGCTAAAATCCATTCCCTGTCCCCTTGCCCTAGATCTGTGCGCTCACAGAACCTCGAGGCAATTTGCAGTTGGAGAGACCCTTGTCCATACGCTACTGTCCCAGCAGCTTGGCCCTCAGAGCCTCCCTAGTTCATTCCAATGCAAAATAAGGCATTCACTTATACCACAGATGCAACTTCTTACAGTAGTACTGCAGTTTGCAAGCCAGCAGCTGACTGCTTACCCTTACTCATCCTTTTACCCTCCACTCATCCTTTTACCAGCGTGTACTTTCTGCAACCTGTGTACTTAGCATTTTCCATCCCACTGGATATAACATTATGCACTAACTTTCTGGTTTGGTTTTCTAGCCATACGGCAGGAGTTGAGTAGAATCAGTACAACATAATGATTGCAAAGCATTGGGACGGTACTAAGAATGCTAGGAAGATTGGATCATTTCTAAGTGTACCAAGGTCATGCAAGATGGTGAGAGAGGACACCGGCACTGTCTTTGTTCTTACACCCTTTTTATTAGCAGACTCAGCACACTTTGAAGCTTGCTGCTGCCTTGGATTCGCTTCATTTTACAAGTCTTAATCTAAAGATTATTAAATTTTAAATTTCTGGATTTTTTAGATTTCATCTGACACTGCACATTGGATGTCAGCCTTTTTTGTATTTTGTATTTGCTTATTTAAATGTATTACCTTTCTTTTTAGTAGTAGATAAGAACACACGTGAACCATTTGCTTTTGATAGATGACTTCAAAGTAATTTTACTAGTAGTCTGCAATGTAAATGAAGATCCTTTGCCAACAGAAATGTATTGAGGCATCACCAGAAGAAAGAGACATGTTTAGTTGTCAGCCAACAAGTTCTTTGTCTCAGAGTTATCACAATATTAAAAAATGGTACGTCAGTGCATCACAGTATCTGTGTTCATATTGGTAATAAACTGTTTATTGTCCACATGGCCCTGCCTTTCTTTGTTTCATTTGTTCCTTGAGTTCCTGCACTTCTGTGTCACTTGGTGGTAAGAGGAAGGTGACTGAGACTCACTGTGGGGTGGCAGCTCTGCCTCCTGCACTGTAGAGCACAAGGAGAGAGCCTGAGTGCCTTGTGGCTGGTGCAATGGCAGCAGCCCTGCCTTCTCTCACAGGCAGTGGCTCTCACCTGACCAGCCCTCTCACATCGCTGCCTGAGCACCACATCCTGCAGCCAGGCTGCCACAACCTCAGCCACTTTTTGCCAAAGTGAGTGAAGGACAGTGGCTTAAGGCTCTTCTCAGGCCACCACTACCTGTCCCACCACATCTCCTGCCATCACTGAAAAGAACACAGGTCCCGTCATCTGCCCTCCTGCAGGTTTCCAGTAATAAAAGGGAGGTGTTTATGCAGAAAAAGGCTACCAAAGGCATTAGGTGGATGCAAACTGAAATCCCAGGCACAGCACTGCTGACTAGGGGCTTAAGGGGAGTAATTTGTTAATGGTGTGCAGGTCTTGAGCTTTATTGGTACAAGACACCAAACACGTATCAGTGCATAGTCAGTCATATCATCCAGGTCATGCAATTTTTTCCTTTACAGCCATTCTTCCCACCAGAGCAATCTTGGGAATTTCAGCTTGACTTAGTCTGGCACAAGCTTTGCATAGCAGTCATTTTGATACCATCTTCTGGTAACCTCATGCAAAAGTCAAGGGATTGGAGTTCAACTACTGATACCTGTCAAGCATTTTCCAAGCTCCCTTCCTTTCTTCAGGCTTCCATAAAGATTTTGTTTTAAAAGACAGGCCCCGAGGATTGGTTTTGGGAGCACAGCCTGGTGCAGCAGCCCAAGAGAGCCTGTGGTTGTCCCATTGCTGGTGGAGCAGGCAGCAGGCAGGAGGAACAGCCGGCCTGCTACGGGGGACCCAGGAGAGGAGGCAGGACGGGTCCTGCGTGGCAGTCAGCTGTAAAACATTACCTGTTTTGTTTTGCAGTGTTCTTCAGCACTCTTCAAAGCAACCCAAATGCCTTTTAGAAATTAGTCTTTTTCACAGTCTAGTTATACTGTAGATTAAATATGGGAGAAATGGGAGAAATCAGAGTTTAACGCAACAGTGAGCTCCAGACTGAGACTGATGATTGTTATCTGTTTAATGCCAACAGAAAGCAAGAGAGAGGTTGAACAGCAGGATAAAGGTTTCCACATGGGAACTAAAGCAGGCAGACACTGATGTGCACCACATTGCAACAACCCCAGGACCACAAAAAGGAGCCATTCCAGTATGAAGAACCCAGACAAGCATCAGTAACAGCAGAGATTATGCTCTGTTGCATAAATCTCTTACAGTAGCTCATGCATTTCCTAATTATAAACCCATTTAATGACATACCTGATGATGGCAAGTACTCTTCCAAACTGCTGCCGCTCAAGATCACATCCGTTTTGTGAAACTCTCCCATAATCCTAATTAAGGTTCTGGAAGTTGGTGCTTGGCATGGTTCACATTTTCCCTCAGAATGTGGCATCCTGCCTCAAGTCAGCAATAACCATGTTGTACAGCCTGGATATGGCATGCCCCTGTGTTAACTTCAGCCAGCTGCTGTAAATGGGATTTTCTTACTTTCTTCATCTACCTTTGCAGGTGTCATATAATTATGACATCATAAGCTGAAGTTTGCACAGGGCCACTTAATAGCAGTGGGAGCAAAGTGTGTGGGGTGGAAGGGGCAGTTTGGCTGACAGGGGAGCAGTCCTGGCATCACCTGCACTGTGCTTGTTCCCAGCTTACAGCTCCAGTGACAGGGATGTGCAAGATGGCTTATTTCCAGCAGTGGCTCTAGCAGAGGATTCCGTCCTCCCAGAGAGTAATTCAGTTTGCCAGCTGCCTCTGTGGACAAGGGTGTCCTTTCATACTGGGCTTGTTGAGCCACTGCAACAAGGCAGGCTACAGGCATCTTACATAGCAGAAATATAAGGGGACATCACTCTCCACTCCTTCCTAGCATACAGCTATTTGCCAGAGCCTTAGTGTGCCTGCACAATGGAGATCTGGATCAACTCTTGAGCAAAGGGAGTAGAACTATACATAGCCCTAGCATACTTTTAACCCAGACCCATATGCCCTGTGGTTATGAAAAAAACCCTTCTGCCAACATTACTGGTAGTAGCAAAGACAAGTCCCCATGGAAAGAACGGGATCACAGCCTTCTCCAGCAGCACCCCCACACACTGGAATGTGGTTCACATTGCACATCTGCAGGCACTGCAGGCTTCCAGCCACTTCAAATCCCTGCTGAGATGGACAGTGCTGAGTAGGAGGGCTGTGGGGCTGCCTAGGCTAAGCAAGCTGGGACCATGATGGAAATACTGATGGGAGGCAGGTAAAGAAGTGGCTGACAATTTTTGTTGGCTCATTTACACCAGAGCCTCTGTATCAGGCTAGGTTAGTAGTCCGCAGCACACAAGTGACTGGATGATGAAACAGCTGAGTAAGGGAACTACAGAATAAGGTCACTCATCAAAGAGGATATGGACAATAGTCAAATTGAGGAAAATAGCATAATCTTTATTGTGGTTTTTATATTAACTTATTAAGCTGGATAAGAGAGTTGAGGAACAGCTGCTAAAGACATGGGAAGTTGAGTATGTGATCAGACTGACAGCAACTCTGAAGTAAATTAATAAAAAACTGAAATTCCCTGACATTAGCACTGATACAAAGAAGATAATGGAAGTTCCCACACCAGCGCCTCTTCCTTTGGGAGAGAAGCAGCTTTAATAATTAAGACATAATGTCTTAAGTATGTTCGTCGCTGAGGAACCAGTGAAGGCTGAAGTGCTGGAAGAAGCCCCATTCTTGCTCTTCTTATCCAAAAGCACAAAACAGCATCTGTGAATAAACTGGTGTTCAGCCCCTGTATTACAAAGGATCTTGCTCTGCTGAGCAGACCTGGGTATTTATTTACCCAACTGCCAAAATCATATGGGTGAGAAAAATGGAGAAAGGGGAAATGAAGGAGGAACCCAAATTGCAGGAGGTTAGCTCAGCTGCCTTGTGAACAGACAGACTAGCTCACTGGATCCAGTGCTGCTGAAGGAAGGAATAAAATTGCATTTAGTGAGGAAATCAAGCTTCCCAGGTCTAATCACATACTCTGAGGGACCAGTGAGGCTGCACAATAATCCTTTTCTTTGTTACAGCCATGGATTTCCAGAAGAAAAAACCCCAAACTGTTAGAGGGTTACAGGGCAAGAGTATCTATATATATATACGTCTCTCTTTTAACCACTTAGTAAGGACAGAAATATTTTGCCAGCTTTCCATGGTAGAGGGAATTTACTAGATGACATCTGAATTCCTGACTCCCAAGATATTGTTCTGCTTGGAGAAAGGTTATGTTGATTAATGTTTTTGATGATATAGAATTATTGAGTATAGCCAGAAGTTTATAGTTGGAGAGGACAGGCAGGAAGATTTTAGCAGCCAGTGGGGAGAAATGAGAGATGAAAGTTAATGTCAATAGCACCAAGAGATATAGCGAGAGAAACAACCCCATCTCCATGTTCCAGGTACATCCCCTGAACACCACCAGTTGCAATTTTATATAGCTGGAGTATCATGTGCTTCCCAAATGTGCTCCTTGAATGACAGAGGAAAAAAAAATTGCCATTATTCTGAAAGTAGTTAGGAACAAATTACTACCATGGAAATGAAGACATCTCCACGTCTTCACAGACATGTACTCCTAACTCACAAGCACAGAAAGGGGTGTAATACAGAGGACACCAAGAAAGGTGACCAGGGGTGCTAACAGTCTTGGCAAGAAAAAATTAAAACTAGAACCTCTCCTTTTCCCAGAGGACTTACAGTAGGGAAAAGGGTGAGATACGTGAAGTTATGAATACTTGTTATGAAAAGGTGAATGAGAAAGGACCACCCAGTTCTTCCAGAGGCACATCCATGCGCTGATCAGGGCAGTAGGTGGAAGACTAAGGAAAGGATTTCTCCTTGCCACAGTTCAGATCTGTCAGTTAGCTACAGTATTAGGTCCCAAGGAAAAGGTTTAGACAAAGCCCTGGAATAAAGATCAAACAGCAGCTACTAAAATAATGTTACAGATGTACAAAAAGATAAACCTATTCCATTGCATATATAAAATTTCTGCTATTAGAAATTATCGGAAGTGAGAGATTAGACAAGACATTGAGCTAAGAGCACCCTTGTGTTCTCCAGAGAGTATCATTTACTTCTGCATGCCAGTCCTCCTTGCTTCCACAGTCCTGTGCACACAGAGCATCTACTTCCAATCTGGCATCAAGAGAAACCAGTCCTGAACTGCACACACACATGCTCCCACATAACACACAGCAAACATTCTCCCCTGTGGACAAAGCCAAAACTTGGATTTAGGATTGTGTGTCCCAGGAAGTTAATTCTAAGCCTAGACCAAAGGTTCACCTAATCATAGTTCACTCTAATCTAGTTTCTGAGGGTTACTTTAACAAATATCCTTTATTAAAAAGTATTAGTAGTCTAAAATTGCTTCCTTTTCACACTCACCCTCTTGGCGTAAGCAGCATGCACCAACTTTAATTCAGCACACACAAAGATCCTTCTGTTTCTGCAGAAAACTAAAATCATGGTAATGAGCAAACACAAACCACTGCAGCAGGCGGAGCTACCCTGTTAGCTTTCCTTTGCCAGCTTGCACAGCCTCTTAACCCTTGAATAAGGACCAAGAGTGTCATCAAAAACAAAGTCCCACAGAACTCGAATCCAGGACTGGTGATGTGGGAGGTTATCATAATATTCTGCTGCAATCTTCTTCACCTGGAAGAAGAAGAGAGAGAATGAGCTGTTCGGATGCACAGAGTCAGGTGTGTTTCAACCTTCACATTCAGATCTGATAGCACAGCCATAACCTGAAGTTACTTGTTATTGCTTGTGAGCTTCTGAAGTTCAGCCAAATGAGATGTACTTAAATGCATTTAGATACTTCTTAGCAGATTTCTGATGTAAGTCTTGCCTCACAGTGTCATAATTTGAAAGACAATGGATCGCTGCCTTCACTCTATTTTGTCTCATTTTAGAGGTGGTGGGATCTCCACAATGAGATGCCTTATCCTTTTTATCAATTGCCAAGACTCCAGCACTCTGTAGTTAAAGCCCTGTTTGCCACTTGTAATATTCTTCTGTTGAGGGTTCTGGGTAAGAGAAAATTAACAACTGAGAAAATGCCAGACACAGCCTTGCCTACACTTTGTTTTCTCTCCTGCATTCTGCTACCATGATACAAAATCCAAGAGACAGGTTCCACCAGCAGGCAAAGAAAATTGCAGGGATGGTCTGTTCTCTGCAGTCTGATATTAAAAATACGGTGAGATTCATTATTAGGTCACAAGTCTAATAAAGCTTCATCCCTGCTGTAATTCCCCAAGTCTTAGGACTTGCCATCAGAGAAGCATTGTGCATCACTGGGGTGGTACTTGTAGTGGGAGTAAGGCCAGAACCAGAGGACAGAGAGGTTCCAAAGCTGGCAATTTCAGGGGACTGTGAGGATTCCCAAGTTATCAGTTGTTATTCCTGCTCCAACTAGATGCTGTGCTCTTGGAACACATCTATGAAGCAGCAGAATCTGTTAACTATAGTACACTTGCACATAACTGCTTGGGCATGGCTTTACTGCAGCTCCACCTCCTAGATAAACAAAGCTCTAGAATAGAGTAGTTTGTCTTGCTGGACAGCATGACTTCTGTCTTTAAAAACCCTGCAGAATTTTAAAGCCAGTTACACTGAGCACAATGCAGAGTTCCAGTGAAGGGAGAAAGGGTTATACGTCATGGCAGGAACAGGGTATCATCACCACCCGAGGTGTAAACGGTGGAACCTTAACACAGCATTGTGACTTCGTGAAAAGGTAAGAATCCCAGTGAAAGTTAAATTATAAAATGCTATGGCTCCCTGCTAATTACCTCATTAATTCAGCTTCCTAGCACTTCTCTACGAGGTAGGTTAGATAACGTACAAGTCTCATTAAGATCTTTTAACTCTGTACCTCTGTCCCTACACCTTGTGCTTGTGGCATGGTAGTGCTGTGCTGGAGATGGGAGGTTCAGCTCAGGTCTGACTGTATTCTGTCTTTCACAGAATACTTCAAACTTCCTAATTATTTCCTCTATCCTGCTTTAAAGCATTTTTTTTTACTTCAAAGTAGTTAATTTTCAATGGGATTCAGACAATATCAGGATTTCTCCTTAGAAGTATTCGTTAATAACTGGAAGAAAAGTGATTTCCAAGTACCAGGTAAGATCTCTGGAGACACAGATTTAGTTCCCCATGCTCCTTCTGTAACTCTGGTCAGAAATAATTTAATCTGGATTTTGTATCCTCCCTTTTACCAGCTGGGTAATTGAAATAGCCAGAGGATGAGAGGGAGGACTATTTCTACAGTAAGCTCCCTTGAATGAAGGCTACTCATGAAGCCTGATGCAAACACAAAGAGGGGCTCAGATACCCAGCTCCAAAAGTTTCACTCCAGCTCTGACATGGTCATTCCCTAGCACACAGTTGCTTAGACCTTCCCTCCTACCTCCACTTTAGAAGATCTGCCTGAATTCTGCCTCTCAACTGTAATTCAGCCCTTATCTATGCTACTCAAGTTCATATGGCAAGTCTATCATTCCTCTCTTCTCCGGAAACCCAAGTATTTCTTGCCCTCTGAACATGTTTTCTGAGGTAGTTACATTATTCTGCAGGGCTCTTGACCATGTTAGATTCTGACCACTACAAGAGCTTCAGGAGGTTTTTCTGTATTGCCCCTTGCACATGGAAGTAGAAGGCTGGAGATTCACAGAGACCAATTCAGCTCCTAGGAACAACGTCTCAGGTTGTGTCCTCTGGCTCCAAAGGCTAACTGAAAAGCAGTAGTGACAAAGTAGTTAAAAATGGCTCAGAGAAGAGGCCAATAAACAGCCTGCCTATGTTCAGCCCAACAGCTTCAGCAAACATGAGCAGCATCTTGTGCAGGAAGGCAGGAACCACTTGCACCACTGGCAATGTCCCTCTATGCTCTGGGCAGGACAGCCATATGGGATGTACAGAAACAATGGAGAGGGGAAAGTGAAACTGCAATAAGGAATGGAGAAAAGAGAAAATTTAATGAATGCAGTTCAAGGGGGGACTTCAAAAGGATTTTCTTATGGAAAATAAGGAAATTTGTTAAGATGTTCCCATCTTGCTATCACACAGCAGAAAAGAATTTTGAAAGAGGTTTCTCTTTTATAATAGATCTACACAAAAGTTTCCCAGCAAAAACATCTCATTTTTTGTTATTTCTTTCAGCATTCCATACATAAAACAGAATTGTCACCTTATCTACCAGAAAATCTGGATGGTGGGAGGGCAGAAAGTAATTGGAGTTTAATGCAGGTTCCCTTTTAAATGTAACATCATATGAGGGGTGACTGAGGGAGCTGGGGTTGTTTAGCCTGCAGAAAAGGAGGCTCAGGGGAGACCTTATCACACTCTACAATCTTTGAAAGGAGGGTGTAGCCAGATGGGGATCAGCCTCTTCTCCCAGGCAATAAGCAGCAGGACAAGAGAAAAAAGGCCTCAAGCTGTACCAGGGGAGGTTCAGGTTGGACAGCAGAAAGAATTTCTTCACTGAGACTTGTCAAACACTAGATCAGTTTCCCAAGGAAGTGGTGGAGCCACCACCCCTGGAAGTATTCAAGAAATGACTCAACATGGCACTTCATCCTATGGTTAATTGATATGGTGGTATTAGATCAAAGTTTGGACTCAAATGATCTTGCAGGTCTTTTCCAATGTTGATGATTCTATGATATCTATTAAGTATGGTTGAGGCTGGAAGAGTCATCCTCTATGTTACATTCTGGTTACAGTACAAAATCTGCAGATGGCGGTTTCCAGGTAGCAAGTTTTGCAGCCAGATCATAGATTGTCTTAAAGAGGATGGCACTGTGATTAAGTATTTAAAAATCCTGTTCCTCAAGTTCCCCATATATTGCATTGTAGGTGGTCCATTTTCTTCAACTCCTCCCCCCACCTTCTTCCTTACAAATCTCAACTGTAAGTCTTAACTCACTGCCAGTTTGTAAATGGAAACTGCAAAAGAACTGTCTGAAATTCAAGAAGAGCAAGTGCAGGGTCCTGCACCTGGGGAGGAATAACCCCAGGCACCAGCACAGGCTGGGGGTAGCCTGCTGGAAAGCAGCTCTGCAGAGAAGGATCTGGGGGTCCTGGTGGACAACAAGCTGTCCATGAGCCAGCAGTGCCTTGGGGGCCAAGGACAATGGACTCCTGGGGTGCATTAGGAAGAGCATTGCAAGTATGTCAAGGGAGGTGATCCTGCCCCTCTGCTCAGCCCTAGTGAGGCACATCTGAAATGCTGTGTCCAGTTCTGGGCTCTTCAGTACAAGAGAGACTTGGAGCTCCTGGAGCAAGTCCAGCAAAGGGTGACAAAGTTGATCAAGGGACTGAACCATCTCTCTTATGAGAAAAGGCTGAGATAGCTGGGCCTGTTCAGCCTCAAGAAAAGACAACTGAGAGGGAACCTCATCAATGTCTGTAAGTATCTGGAGGGTGGGCGTCAAGAGAATTGAGCCAGGCTCTTCTCAGCGGTGCCAAGCAATAGGACAAGATACAACAGGCAGAAACTGATGCACAGGAAGCTCCACCCGAACATGAGGAAGAACTTCTTTATTGTGCAGTGACCGAGAACTGGAACAGGTTGCCCAGAGATGGTGCGGAGTCTCCTTCAGTGGCAATATTCAAGAACCATCTGGACATAATCCTGTGCCATGTGCTCTGGGACGACTGTTTGGGCAGGGAGGCTGAATCAGATGACCCCATTGCAATCCCTTTGAACCTCACCCATTCTGTGATTCTGTTATCAGGGAAGGATAACGAGATTGCAAAGTCTGCAGGACAATTACTAGGCACTTGGCACCTGGTATATTGAGGCTTTTCTTCAAGCAGATCAAGGTAGCAGGATAAGAAATCATCTTTTGGACTGAAACTTTAGTTCTGGTTCTGTGCTTGTAGAGCAAAGTGACAGGACCCTAATCCTAGTCCATCATACCTGATAGGCACAAAAGTTAATGCAGCCTAGTATTTCAGCATGACTGTTACACACTCTTTGTTCTGGGCCTATACAGAAACTAGAGATCTTATGACACAAAGCTGCAAAATTACATTTAGAATGCTTGAAGGCTTAGTACAGAAGTTCTCTCTATAGTCCTACATCCCCATCACAGGGTGGGGAGCACTCAAGCTAGCCCTCCCCGCCATCATAGGGTTAATGAAATCCGCAATTCAAAACCAGCACATCCACCATGTTTTCCAGTCTTGTCTGTCTAAAAAATCTGGTTTCATACCATGTCTTTTCCTTTTCCCACAAGCTTAATGAGTAACTAGTTTGCCTCTGGTAACACTGCCGCTTTTATTGCAGCTTCTAGGAGAAGTAGAGTTCCCCCTTTTTTCTTCATTCTCCTCTCTCCGTAAGTATACTCAATGTTAAATTTCATGGTCTCTTGTAGAATCTCTCATTATACTAGTGGGAAAAGTTCTTACTGCACACCCATGTCACTCATCTTCAATATCCATAAGCTTATGAGCAGAGCCTAATTCTTCCTCTTTCAGATCTGTCACAGTCCTAGGGTAAAGGTCTTTCCAGTGGCAAACACGTTACTCAGAATGTTCTGAATGACACACCTGTAACAAAGGACAAAGCTGAATTTACTTTCCTGATAAGCAAGCTGAAAAGCCAGTTGCTTTCCAAGATTAAGATCCAGTTATTCTCAGATTCCTATTTCTCCCCTGTTCTCAATCATGCAGGATAGATCTTTAAAAATAGAAATCTTTACTCCACTTTCTACTTGCCAATAATTAAAATTAAAAATAGTCTCACTGAGAGGTCATCTATATTACACAGTGCAACTATGAGAAGTTCAAGCGTCTAAGAGACTAAATCTGAAAAAACCAGATCTTTGCTGAGTGAGGAATTTGCCAGGAGGTTAAGCAAAGTAGAGCAAGGTGAGGTTTCTTACCTGCTATGAAGTTCAAGATTTAAAGCTAATCAGAGAGGATCTGTTTCCTTATCACTTTCCACCAGAGAGGCAGAGGTTTTTTTCTCATTTTGCAGAAAAGAGTAACCAACTTGTTTTTATGGTCAAAGGATTTTCTACAGTTAACTATTTTGCCAAAGAATTTTCACTTTTAATGGAATTTTTACTTGTAATTGATCACTCATTAGACTCCAAGTGTCCTACATAGTTCTGTCAGGCAACAGTGATTGACAAGTCTGCTTCACTTAGGCGAGGGCGAGTCTCAGTTGCCGAAGAGCAAAACACACGCAAACACAAGCCCAGCAAATTCAGCTAGTAACTCTTTAAGCAGGAGGGCAGACACTTCCAGCTGCTGCGCTGCCTCAAGGAATTAGGCTGAACTATTTGTGGTGTGGGTGGAGAAGAGCTTTTCAGGTCTCAGTCAGGGCTGGAGCAACAGTCCCAGCAAGTTCAATTAGTCACTCACCTCCCTTGTGCAGGATACAGAGCTAACCTCCTTCTCTTCTATTTACATTTCGTTAATCTAAGTATCTAAGCCCATCTAACAAGTTTGAACACTTGAAACTAAAGCTAAGCACATGCACTTGCCCACTCAGCTATCAGGTATATCAGTGATGGGAGTGCCTCACAGGATAACTTCATATCTGAGCTGCTGTAGCAGCTCCTCTGGGCCTCACCAGGAACAGGCAGTGTCTCCAGGACAGACCTCCAGCAGCAAAGGAGGTGAATGAAACATAATTACAGGTCATATAGAGGCTTCCCACACTCTTCTACACAAGAAAATCTCCGCTTGATTTGAATCTCCTCTCAGAGAGTGTTTCTGTGATGGAGAACATGAACCCATACAGCAGGGTTTGCCCAGGTATGCCATCACAGAAGTTGCACGTGGTATCAGTAATGGGGAGGTCACAGCTCCTGAACCTCAGACTCCTCAGCTCTACCTTCACCTTAAAGAATATATATTGCAGTAGCAGTTCCCAACTTTGCATCAGGCCAGAGAAAGATGTTTCCTTCCTATTACATCAGAGAACTTGTATGTAGGAGTAATTCTTCGAAGTCACGTACCTCTAACACTGTGAGCACCTGCTGAGGAACCCTTGTATTAAAGCACACAAGAGCAGCTACATACCTGGAGGGAGACTGAAAACCATTCCTAGGCACCTGGACTTTGCAAATTTGATTCCCACAACTGATAAAACATAAACAAAAAGGGGTTTGCCTTTCAAAGGAGGAAAGCCACAGCACTTTCCCAACGACAGACCAGGCCTCCTCAGTTTCTGTGGGTGGGGCAGCACAGCAAAAGGAGTCACAGAGAGTGCGGCTTTATTTTCTAGTGCTATCTGTGTCAAGCTGGAACATGCCCCAAAACTTATGTCATGTCAAAACAGAAGAACTTTTCTTTGATGTTAATTAAGCAACATAGTTAGCAGATTGATCATTAGACAAATTTCCAGTAGCAATTGCCACCTGCCTCCCTTTAGACAGGCCTTTAAACTTTCAAAGAGTTGAAACTTGGTGGCTGAGAGATGTAATTCGAGACATTTAAAGCCTTATTGGAGGATTTTATCATGCAAAAGGTATTCCTCAAGCCCTCCAAAACTCAGATGTTCTAGTTTGCATCAAATAAACTAAATATTACAGCAGTTTGACAGCTGTTTCTCGCCACCTCTGGCTTAAAATTAATTAGAAACAAATCCAAAAAGCTGTTTTCTTTTTTACCTCCTTTTTTTCTTAAGTTCATCAATTGCTATGATTTGTTTTCTTTGAGACAGTTTAGCAGCTTTCATAAAAATCCAGCTCACTCATGCTATCCTTACCATGGGCAATCTGCATCCAGGAATGCTGGGGAAGTCATGATGCTCCATGTGGTAGCCTACATTGAAGGTGAGCCAGTTCAGAGGTCCATAGTAAGAGTATGTCTCATACCCTTTTAGGAACATGTAGTGTTCTGCTATGAAGTGCCCAGAAATGGGATGAAAACCCAAGCAAAGAATTGTACCTGCTATTAAGTAAATAACCGGTTTGAGCCCCCACAGGTAGTAAATTATGAGGTCTACAGAAAACTGGATGAGAGCGTTATGAATTTCCATCCGTGTAATTGCTTTGGGGTTCACATACAGTGGTCTCAGACTGTAGAACAGAGGCTGGAGGAACAGCCAAACCAGTTTCCGAAGCGGTGTGCAGAAAAACCAGCCCTCAAAGTCTGTGGGAATGTCCACATCCAAGCTGTCCCCTCCCAGATACCGGTGATGGTCAATGTGGTATTTCTTGAAGGAGGCAGAGTAGGGGATGCCAATGGGCAAGTTGGCAAAGACTGCGAACCATCGGTTCCACTTGGCCTGCTTGTTGCCAAAGGCCACGTTGTGTGAAATATCGTGGATGGCGAGAGTCAGGGAATGGTTTATGCAACCCCCAAAAGCATAAGCCCAGAAGAAAATCCATTTCCAAGATAAGTCTTTCACCAGGTAGCATGCCAGCAGCTGTATGAAAACCATTCCAGATACAATCCACTTTAAATGTGGATCTGGTCCCATCAGAGTCTTGATCTCTGGATACTTTGCTAAAGGAAAAAATGCAGAGAAAAACTTGGTTAGATCATAATAAGGTAAACACAATCACTACTGTGACTCTCTTTTTTTATCACACTATGTTTGAGGCCCTGGTTTGATAAAATGCTAATTCCAAACTAGGGTTGCCACGGCAGTGGAAGTTTTACTAGTTCCAGCATCATGTCCAATTGTGATTGATAATGATATATATAGACATATTTTAAAAAAATACCCTGATGGTCACTCTGTGGCATCATATGCCTTCCCCACAATGAGTATTGCTTCACAGTGATGAGTAGTAATATGCCAAACCCCACAGGACTTAAGCTTTAAGAAACACCTTCTGTCATGTTTTTAATGTCCTTTTGTATTTTGCTCAGATCAGATGTTATTTTCCACATAAGGGATACAACTGCCTTCTCTGTAGCCCTTTTCACACTGTTGTTTCAAACACACAAGCAGAGGAAAGAGAGCTGAGCAACAGGCTCGCCAGGTTTTGCTCTGTGGTTAGATGACAAACAGCATTTAAAAAAATTCCTAATTATTTGAGTGTATACCAGTGCTCACAAAACGTACAACTTTTCACACATGGTAACATCACAATGAAGTCAGTAATATTATCAGAATTTTGTAAAGCATGGAAAATTTTTCTGTTTCCATGCCATATACCAAAAGTAGGCATAAAAGCCACACAGATAATCACACAACAGCTTCACGAGGCCTCATAAATACTGCAGTACAGTGTCAGAGTGATGTGGGCTAGGCTTTCTAGGTCTGACTCGTGTCAGGCCAGGACCAGCTTACTGACCTTCAGTTCCACCAGCCATTCATCTGCCCTTTAAAAAGAAAATAAAATATAGAGTACAGCTGACCCTCTAGGTGCTGTTCATTGATTCACGTCTCCTCTTTGTGAATCCACCCTTCTCACTTCCACTGTTAACTTGTACATGATTCCTTCTCCTGCCTTATGGCTTTTACCCACCTACTGACCGCCCTCCTTTAACTTGTACTTCGCATTTCTCAGTAATTGCAGCTTACACGGAAAAGTGCATAGAGAAGTCACTCATTCTGAACCCTGAGGTTACATTGTGTGTCCCTGTGAGTTTCATGGGCCCATTTTATGAATAGAAAAGTAAACATCATCTGACTGTCACAGTATAATACCAATACAAAAAAATCAGATTCCAATGAACTGCATCTGTGCAGCTGTGTATACTATAAACAAATGCTGGAGACAATACATGTAATTTATGTGACCTTGAAAGCAGTGGCAGATACTGAGTGCTGGATGCAGAGAAGGTTTTTGTAGAAGTGAACCATGCGAAGTCTGCAGAAGTTCAAAGAGATGAAGTGCGACTTAAGGAAGCAGGTTGATGTGGTCATGCTCTGCAGCCATTCTAACAACCCTTGAGCCTCTTGGCCAACTTCAGCCCAGTTTGACAGAAATTAGAGATTAAAAAGATTAGACAAGTGCTGTGGAAGGTGAGGACAGAAGAGATATTCCCAAATCTTGTCAGGACAAGGAGGCCAAGGTCACCATGAGAAGTACTCAGGCAAGAAAAAGATTTTCTAAGTGGTGGGAAAGCTGTAGTAAAAGTTCCTATCTTTCTAAAGTCAGACAAATCTTTTTTATAAAAATCTCCAGAAAGTCCAGGGTTTTTTTGTTTTGCTGTTTTGTTTTTGTTGCTGTTTTCACCATTCTTAAAATAATATTTTTCACACCAGAAAAGTTAACATGCCAGAAATTGTTCTCTGGTACCTGAATAGGTACCAAAATTTTACACGAAGTGCTGCTTATGCAAAGTTCACTCTAAAGTATAATGATATGATGACCTGGTCAGAAAGACTGTTACAGACATGCAGTTTTATGTAGCTTAATGTCTTTCTTAAGGGTATCTGTCCAAAAAACAGAAAACGCTTTAATAAATCAAGCTACCTCAAATATTGTCACATCATGCAGCTGGTAGAGATAAGTTACTGCAGTCACCAGAAGAGATGAAATGTAAAACAACAAAATCTGTTCCTTAGACTGGTCAAATTGAGGCCACACTGACCCCCAAAACAAAACAAAAAGAAATTTTAATGGGATGGGAAAATTGCTTAGAGATGCTTTATACTGTCATTTGAGAATAATGGAAGTTTTTGACCTATTTCTTTCTGTGGCAGCCAACAAGGACTGCAGATTCCATTCAAAAGGAGCAGAGCAGTCACTGCCAAATGGCAGCAACAGTGCGTGCAAGCAGCAATGCAGCCAGGTTTCACTTCTCGCAGCTGACAGCTATTAAGTAACTTGTCAGGGTTTAATATTAAATTCAACACATGATCAACTCCTCTCCAACAGTAAATTTTTGCATACTAATCAAACCACAATACTGTGGCTGTTTATCATTAATACTGATAAAGCCATCCTGTTTCCATGGCATGGAAAAATTTCAGGTTTCTCCTCATGGGGAAACCATGGCTTGGGCAGGGGGGTGGTGCTGGTAAGCTCACTGGAGGCTAAAAGCTCCACTGGTGGAGTAGCCTGCCAGAGACCTGTTGGTTCAGGAGCACTTCAGATGCAGAATGTTGAATGCTGACCCTTTCCAAACTTGAGGCCAAGCACTCTTCAGTGAGACACATTTAACAGCAGATTAAATGATCCTGATGACTGCAATTTATGTATAATGTGCTGACACAAAGTTGTGATAACACAAATTCTTATCTCATTTTTCCCCCATGTTCATGCCTTGCAGTTAGCTGAAAGAACGCCAGTAAGGCAAGAGCCTCACTTGCTGCTGAAAAGCCCAGACATCCCTGTAAGGCTGATGTGACAAGTGTCTGTAGGTGCTATGCAAACCAGGCATCGCCCACATGCATGAAAAAAAGGCAACAGAGAATCAGAGGCACAAGAGAGGGCACAGAGACGAGAAAAAACCCAACCCCATCATTCATCCCTTCTGTATGAGGCAGGGGAGGGGATGGGGTGGATGAGGGCATGGACACACAACACAGGACAGGACACAACACCCACCAAGTTATGTAACTGCATGGGACCAGGTTTTGCCCTTTATAGTCCAACGAGAACAGGAGAGACCCAGCTACTCTGGTGTCTACACAGCACATCTTCCAGCCTCCAGCTTCCAGCCTTCCAGCTTCCAGCCATGAAAATTTGTTAGCTCAGGTCAGCAGACAGCTTATCCATGTGTGCTGCCTCTAGCTGTCCAGACTGAGCCATTGTACTGCCATCGGAGGCTGGGGATGTACAGCAGGGCACAAGGATGACTTTTCTGTCTCCAAGGTCAGCATACTGCCAAAGTAGCACAGGCACTTTAGCACAGTAGGTAAATGTAGTTACTAACTCTGCCCAGACAGCTCCACAGTGTCTCTGCTCCACGATGATGAAAGACAGCATTCCCCACTGATACAAGTCAAGAGAGAACAAATGCTGGAAGTATATTTTCAGAAGGGTTCACAATTCTGAAACAACCCATTTACTGAATTAATTTTTCACAGAGATCACTCCACTGTTCTAAGCATCTTTCTAGAGGCAGGTCTCACTCACAAGTGCTTTAACTGACAAATTAGTCTGACTGTATTTTTTTCCATTGATGCTTCTCTCTGGAGATCCAAGAGCACTCACCATAGTCCTACAGTGATCCTCAGTTAGGACTGGAGCAATTGTTCCTGGACAGACCATTGGTTGCCAGGTCCTGCTGTTCCTCCTCCTCAGGCAACAGCAAATACCTTGTTCTGAACTCTCACTCATCCTCTGTCCTACTGACACTGTCCCTGACACGCAAGTCCCAGTGATGGCACCAGACACAATTTCTCATTGATGTGACACCACATACTTCACACTTGCACGTTTTGGCACACATGGGATTTGGAAGTGAACAAAAGCAGGAGCTGTCCAGAGACAATGGTGATGGAGGTTTAAAGGAGCAGCAGCCATGCCCACATCCATGAGAAACTAGAAGTAAAAAGAGAAGAAATTTAATTTCTTAATTTCCCTTTCTTTTCACCTCAAGTGCAGCATACTGATATAGTCAAAGTGGACTTACTTCTCAGTATAAGTCACTTAGAAGGTTTGTTAAAGGGAAGGAGGAAAAAAAATTGTGATAGTGCTGTCCTGGACTACATTCTATTGACTATGAGTCCTTGCCAAAACAAATAAAAGAGACACCAGGCACAGGATGTAAGATTTACTACTCCATGTCCTACGCTGGAGCTGGTATTTGTACCAAATAAATAAACAAAACAAAAGAAGACAGTTTACTGACATTATAGTGTTTTGCCTTGTAGCAGCTCAGCTCACAAACATGTTTGTAAAAGCACAGCACACCCAAGTTCTCAGTGAAAGACATGGACCAGCTGGAGAAGGTCCAGAGGAGAGCCATGAAAATTGTCAGAGGGATGGAGCACCTCTCCAATAAGGAAAGGCTGAGAGAGCTGAGAATGGAGAGGAAAATTGCCTTTCAACATTTAATGGGGGTTTATAGGAACGATGGGGACTGACTGTTTAGTAGGGCTTGTTGTGATAGGTCAAGGGGTAAGGGTTCCAAGCTAAAAGAGGAGACATTTAATCTAGACATAAAAAAGACATTTTTTACAATAAGGGTGGTGAAACACTATCATAGGTTGCCCAGAGAGGCTGTAGATGCCCCATCCCTGGAAACATTCAAATACAGGTTGGCTGGGGCTCTGAGCAACCTGATCTAGTTGCTTATGTACCTGGTACTCAAATTATTCTATGATTCTATGATTAATTCAAACAATGCATGAGTCAGGACACAGCTAGGACACACAGAGAACAACATGCATGACAACACCTTCTGATTTTTCACAGTCTCCTAGCCCCTCCAGCATGCAAAATAAGAAGAAACATTTTTGGCTTAACTAATTACTGAAGTTTTATATGTCCACTGTGCAAGGACAAGTGTCTTAATCTTGTATTTGTCACCCACGAGCTTCTAAATTGCTTAGTGCTAGCTGGTCCAAGGGCAGTGGGTCACCCAGAAGCGGCCACCAGAGGGAAAGTACCGCAGTGGTGCCACACTGCCGCTGTCAACAGAGGTGGATGATGTCAGCACATCACTATGTCAGCAGCTGTAACCTGTTTGCTTACATTTGTTTATTAGCTAGTTCAGAGTAAAGGGATGTAGGGATGCTAGAAAGAGGGCTTCCAGCTCCTTCCGAAACAAAAACCTGCAATTTGGGGTAAGCTGAAGCCTTCAGTTGCACTTAATACTTTTCCCACAGAAGACCAAATGCCTAAATCAGTGACTTTCTGCCCATGTGATTTATTTCAAAGATGATGCCCACAGGGAATTGGCAAGAGCACTGGGATAGCAGCTCTTCTGGGTGCGCTCATCAGAGGGGGTGCACATCAGTGGCAGCACTATGCCCACACGCTGCAGCATAAAGGGCAAACATAGTTTCTTGGCCAGAAGCACATGTACTTCAGAGCCTTGATTTAAGCTAAGGAGATAATATATTGCATATTTCAGTAGGTACAACTTATCAAAATTTTTCATAAATGTGAGGTTTAAAAAGGCAGAACAGAAGAGACAGCCTGAAGAAATAGCAGATTAATCTCTAAATAAGAGAGAAGAGTTGAAATTCATACTTGGATCAGCTAAATGCTAAAATAAAATGGATTTTGGCTTTTTGATTTTGTTCTACCCCTCCCCATGGGCTAACAGCCTTCCTACAGGATAAAGCACATATAAAACACTTGCACCATCTCCACTCCAAAATAACCTGCCAAAGAACTAATTACATAACTATTAAGCATTCTTGGACGTTAGATCATATTCAGATGCTCTTGGGCTATCCTGAGCAACACTGATTCAGCTCTCATCCTCAGCAGCAAACAAGAGTTTCCCTAAGGATCGTGTGAGGCAAGACATTTTCTGACCAACCCGCAGTAATTTTATAAAGTTAGATCCAACCTGTGGCACAAATATGATCTAACTCCTCCCACGTCACAACATATTGCTCATTGCTTGCATTTGGGAAATTGCTGGCAGGTGAAATGACCATACATTGTATACTTATGGTGTTACCTGCATTTAAGCAACAATTTTTTCATCTCTCAAAAGTGAAAAGCTGTCAACACTTCCCACTGAGAAAGACCATAGTTTCTCCAAGTATTTCAGTCCAAGAAATCCTTACTGACAGAAAAAGAAATCACATTTCTACTAGATATCCCATCTATGTTATATCTCCCCCTACAAAAATAGCATTTTTGTAACTATACAGAAAGGCTAAGCAGATCCAGATGAAAAAACTTTTCCATCAGGAAGGTTTTAACCAGGTCTTTCCCTAACAGAGCTTACTACAGCATTACACAAATCCCAGTCCTGACACAAGGCAGTAACAGGCTTTTCATAAACAAGACAGCGAGAGAATAGCAATGAAACAATTCCGTTTCATAAACTGAAAAGCGTGAATAACGTGTTCAGGAACATGTATAACGTGATCAGGGTCGAAGTGCCAGCTTGGCAAGAGATCTCCACTGGAACTCAGAAGCAGTTGCACCCAGACAGTACTAAGCACAAGCTACATTTTAATACCTAGATACTACAAAGAGATGAGAGGAAGTATCTCCTCTCCCTTGTAGAAAATGTTGATCTATTTGCTGGTATAATTATAGCCATTAGGAATCACAACAGTGTCCTGCCACAAAGCCAGTTTCCAGCCAGCCCAGTTGATTAACAGAGCTCGCAGCTCTGCAGCTCAACTGGAACCGGTTGCTCAGAGAAGCTGTGGATGGCCCATCCCTGGAATTGTTCAAGGACAGCTTGGACGGAGCTCTGAGAAACCTGAGCTAGCAAAAGATGTCCCTGCCCATGGTAGGGAGACTGGACTCACCGAGTTCTCATTCAGATACAGTCACCGACTACAAAAGTCTTACAGACACCTGGGCTACTAACTCTTAAGCCAGTATAAACAACTTTGTGATGAACGGTTTTTACCTCTCAGATGCTCTATAGGAACATATTGGGGCAACAGCCCAAGGAAACACCACTTATGTAGAAAGAAACCGCCTTGTGTTTGTCAGTTTGCCCCTTTCTTTTTCCTAATAGATAATTTCCATTTGCATTTAAATCCAAGTAGCCAAGCCTGAGAGAGACCAACATTTTTAAAAGCTGCAGCCCAAACAGAGAACAATCAAGTTTCAGTGCTTAGCAACTAAATCATTAACCTGTTGGGACGGAAATACTTCCTTTACCAGCATGGAATGCTGTCCCCAAGGCATTGCTGTATACAAAAATGTAAAATACATGGATTTTTATAGATATTTGTTCATATGTATGTAAGATTCTTACTGTGAACTCCAGCTTAATAGACACTAAACACTTTGGTAACTATATACTGTGGGTACTAGGTGACCTTAGGCTTTGAATAATAGAGTGAGGATCATGATACAAATATTATGTGGGATATTATGATAGTTTCAGTAACTTTTGGTAACATTTTGGTATTTATGACGCTAGTTTTATAATCCATTCTGCCTCATCAGACACAGATCTTTCATATCTCTCCTTCCATGTTGTATTTCTCTCTGCCCTTCCTTCTACTCCCACAGCTGGGGCAGGGGAAGCTGTAAAGGAGATGGACCTTGATTCCAATTGCTTGTTCTTAACCCCAAGAGGGGGTGGGCAAGTGTGCAGCTGAAAAGTCATAAAAGGAGTTTGCTGCACAAGGGAGTCCAAGTGCCTCCTTCCAGCTTCATCATGATTTGCAGTCCCCATTCTACAGCATAACCAAAAAGGCAAGAGAGCAGCAAGGGCAGAGACCCACCACACACACTCCTATCCTTAGCTCACCAAAATGTAGTCCCCTTGACTGAACGGATGAGGAGCACACCACCAACAAGCGTCATTTTCTATATTGACATCATTTGACTATCATGATTAGATAATACAATAATTATTATTTTGCTGGATGTAATTCAAACCTGGGCGTGGATATTCCACCACTACAACTGCACCGGAAATGTTTTTGTAATTTAGATTAATCCTGGATTAATCTGTAAGATTGTGGGGGAGTTAAAAAACTGCACCCAATTAGCACATACCTTGAGCAGCAACTCAGCCAGAAGCTCCAATGCCTTTTCATAAAAGTTCTTTAAAAACTTTATTCATCTTGTTACAGCGAAGAAAAGAAAACAACCAACCCACCCAAATGAAAAGAGGGGAGAAAATCAAAATCTTCTTTATTAGTAAGAAGTTGAAAATGTATTTTCAGGAGATATACAACAATACTCTGTGACGATTCTGATTTGTCAGCTCTTCTCAGAAACAATCTTCAGAATAGCCCAAACCCCACAAAAATAAACCTCCCAACCCACCACACTCCTGTGGGCAGTTAAACGCTGCGTGTACAACACGAAAATATAGGCGCGTACCTTGTCCCCGACAAGCAGCGGGCACTTGCTATTGTTCTCTCGCACACCTCAGCCGCATCCCCGTTTACTTTAATGCACAACCAAGGCACCGGGACCACGTGCCAGCAGGAGGGCTCCCAGCCCGCGCCCCGGGCACACCCGGCAGGGCTGCCGCCAGCCAGGACCCCCCGACGGCAGCGGCCGGGGCGAGGTGCGGGCAGGCGGGCGCTGGGCACGGCCCGTGTCGCCCCTCCGCCGCTGCCGCCCGNCGCCGGGCTGCGGCACTCTCGCTCCGCAGCCTGGACACCACCCCGAGCCGCACCGACACCGGCGGTCCCAGCGCGGACCCCCCGCCCCGCCCGTCCCTTCCCGTCCAGGAGCGCAGCCCAGCCCGGCTGCCCGAGCCGCCGCGGCCGCCCCCGAGCTCCCCGTCGTACCCAGGATCTCCTTCCTGCGCTGCGTGTGGGGCTGCTCCGTGTAGACCCACTCGAAGTCCTCGCGGGTGACACGGTTCCCCATGGCTCCCGATGCGCCACGCGCCGCGCCGCGCTGCCCTTATAGCTCCGCGCCCGCGGAGGGGCGGCTCCTCCGCCCGCCCCCGCCCCGCGGCCGTCGCAGGCGGGCACCGGGACAGCTCCGCGGCTTCGCTCGGGCGTGCAGGAGCCGGGAGAGCTGCAGAACCCCTGGAGTATCAAGGAGAGTCCGGCGGGAAGAGGGTGCCTCCGGGCTGACTTTGGGGACAGGAGACGGGCGGGCGAGGCTCGCGGTGCTGCAAGGGACCTCGAAGACAGCCAGGAGAGGTGCGTGGGGTGGGCGTGTTTGCAGGGCAGCAGGATCCCCATCGTGCCAGCGCCGGGGCTCAGCACAGCCACTACATCCATCGCTGCCTGGGACGGCTCCAGAGCACAAGGGGAACTGCAGCGCTGCAAGTCCCCGGACACTTCCAGACACAGCTTTTGGAAAGCAAAGGTAGTCCAAACGCCATAAATCCAGAGACAGTGCCCTAAGGAGAACCGTGGATTAGGGCAAAGCCCAGTTGTGTGAGCTCCTCCCAGGGGTGGAAGACCTAGAACAGTGCAAAGGCGACCAACGGCTGACACACATTTCCTTGGCGCTCTGACAATCTTCGTGACCCATCCCGGTAGAATCCAGCCCTTGGCTGTATCTTCGCTCCTGATAGTCTGCAGCCCATTTCCCAGGTACTGTCCCTGCTGGAGTAGCAGGAAATCACACTGCTACCTTGGTAACAAAACCAGGCAAAGGACTTGCTAACCTTAAAACTAAGGTAACTTTATGTACCTCTCTAGCCTCTCTGATTCACAGAGTTACACGTTACACAGTGATGTTTCTACACACACAACCCAAAATTAAAGTGCTGCCCTTGTTCCCACGATGTTCTTTTGCAAGTCCATACCTGACCTCCTGTCCATCTTCACTCATTATCCCTATCCCTATCATTAGTCCTTCCAACAACAACATCGTGTGTGGATCAGCTCCAATTTTGTTTTATTCTGTTTCAATATGAATGTCTCTTGCACCCTCCATTCCCTCCTACCCTTAAAAATGCCTATTACAGCTGGAAGTTAAAAGGGACAAAAAAGCAGCCTTGAAAATACGAAACGTAAATATTTTTCAGCAATAATTTTTGCCTACAAACACTGGCAACACTAGCACTTCTTATATTAGTCTAGTGGAATTATTTAAGATCTCTTAGTAGACCAGTTACATGAAACTGTAAGGGCTAAAAAACACCAACAATGAAACAACCCACAAACCCAAAACCCTGATGCTTGACTGCTAGAAAGCTTTAGGAGGCTTTTTTGAGAGTCGGGGTTTTTTTTCCTTGTCTAAATCACAGAATCACAAAATCAGCTGAGTTGGAAGGGACTCACAAGGATCGAGTCCAACTCCTGGCCCTGCGCAGGGCCACCCACAAGAGTCACACCATGTGCTTAAGAGTATTGTCCAAACACTTCTTTAATTGTGTCAGGCTTGGTGCTGTGACCACTTCCCTGGGGAGCCTGTTCCAGTGCCCACCCACCCTCTGGGTGAAGAACCTTTCTGTAATATCCAATATAAACCTCCCCTGACACAGCTTCAGGCTGTTTCCTCAGGTCCTGTCACTGATCACCACAGAGATCAGTGCCTGCCCCTCTTCTTCCCCTCACAAGGAAGTTTGTAACTGCAGTGAGGTCTCCCCTCAGGCTCCTCCAGGCTGAACAGACCAAGTGACCTCAGCTGCTCCTCATATGGCTTCCCCTCAAGGCCCTTCACCATCTTTGTTGCCCTCCTTTGGATGCCCTCTACTACCTTAAAATGTAAACCCTTAAATGGTGAAAGGTGCAAAGCAGGTTAAGAGGAAGGACTATGGTGTAAAGGGAAACAGTTTTACCTACAGCAGGAACAGTTTAACCACTTTGCTGTTACAGCTCAGCTCTCTGTGAGTATGATGGTTTCTTCACCATTGCTCCAGCACACAATTGGTGCTCTCCCATGAAGCTGCAGGGTCCAACCCAGATAAGAGACTGTTAATCCAAGTTAAGGTTATTACATGTTCCTAGAAGAAATGGATTGTTCGGAGAGCCGATGCATCGGTATCTCAGCCTAAACCTTTAATTGGCTCAAACGTTTTGGTGTGTTGACAGTATCGGTGGAGAAGCCAAAGACACTGAATGTGATTACACCTTTCTGTCACTTCCTGCTCAGTTGTGCTGAAGGTGATTAAAAAAGCAAATTAGTGGGGCAGTCCATGCAGTTACAAAGAAAACAAATATGACTTCATCCCAAAGCTTGTCCAATAGGATAGTGCTATTGCTTGTGGTAAATTACACATGGAAGCTTAAGTATCTCCTTTGTAGGCAAACAGCATCTCCTTCATGTAGCTCATTACTGTAGACTCAACCTGACCACATAAGAACAGAGAACTTTTCTGTCTCCAGTGAGTTGGCATCTGGTTTTGAGAAAAGAATTTCGTGCTTTATATTTCTATAATAAGCCAAACAAATCATACTAATTCAAGAGTAATTGTGGATGCCAGACAAACAAGAAACACCAGCTTTAGATCATCTTCTAGAATTGGCAAAAGTATTATCCAGTTCTGACCATTTGGCATCCTTAGTTTTACAGCATCCTAGTAAAATCATTCACAATGGAAAAGGGAGGGAGGGGTGTTAATGGCACACAGCAATAATAGCCCTTTTAATGAATACTGTAATGACTGTGAGCTCTACAGATTCACAAAGTCACTACACTTTACACAGTTCAAATGTGCTTCACATGGTCGGGTTCTCTCAGCTGTAGCCTCCCTTTCTTATTTAATTTCCCATACTTGTTCAGGATTTCTGGGAACTACTGGGAAGCCTAGCTGAGGGAAATTCCTAACACACTCAGGAGGAAGAGCACAATTGCTGACTCTGTGCAAGGTACCATCAAAATATTTCATTTACATAGTTTTAAGTACACATCACACTCATCTCCAGCATCCCAGGGTAAAAAAACCAAAAATCATTTGCTCCACTGAGGACATGGACTACAATATACAGCTCTGCAGCAAGACATACTGGTCCACACTTCCACACATCCAGACAGACTCACCCAAAGGTGCTTATCCATCAGCTGGCTTCCCAGCATGAATGTATTTCTGCTACACAACCCAGTTACTTCCTCCTTCTGCTCATGGAAAGGACAGGTGACAGAGTAAATACAGGAGGAACAGCCACACAAGTCTCCTAGTGACTACTGCCAGCCTTGGGTGTTTGAGGTGTCTTAATTCTGCCCTGGTGTGCAGGTCTTAACTCCTCTTCTTGTGGTTTTCAACAACTAATCTTTGTTAAAGTTGTTATTCTGGAACTAAAATAAAAGTCGTCTGGGAATTTTATCTCTAAATAAAGTGTTTTCTCCTCTGAAGTAAGAGCTCCATGTCCCATGACAGACTTGTATTTTCAGTTACTGCATTACCTACTTTCTTCTCTGCCTATGTAAACTAGACCATCTTTCATTACCAGAAGAAAACATAGCTATAATATTTGTTTGTTTATAGAAGATTTTGCTGTCATTTTGAATTGGATGTCACTCTCTGACTGGATGTAACTAATGCCAGCGTTCACAACGTGACATACTTTATCGAACAAAGTCAAATTTTCATAGGCAGCACAGTTTGTAGATGAGCCACGTCAACACATACCCACACTGAAGTAAACGCAGGAGAAACAATTTGCCAATAAGCCCTCCGCTGTTTTCCCCTCTCACCTGTGCTGACCCTTCCCGGGGTCATCCTGGATTTCTCTTTCCACTGGGTTAGCTCTATGCCAGAGTTGTGAGTTGAACTGACCAAGCAAAGGTGCTGAGGAGCTGGTGCAAGAACATTAGAAGGAGAAAGGCATGTTCCTTTTGGCAATGTTAAGTTGTTGGATAGACTTGGCTGTATTACATGTAAGCCACCCTTCACACAGCCCGGCGGTTCGCAACAGCCGCGTTTGCCCAGCACTCGGCAAGCCCTGCTGAATGTTGGCTGGCTCATGGTGTCTTTGCCTGAGAGCTGCCCAAATGAGACGTGAGGTTCCAAGAAGCAAACAGCTCCCCAGGAGGTGGGCTCACTGCTGCCCAGGTTCACCGCTCCTCCCCTACCCACAGCTCTCCCAGCACCCGAGCTGCGCGGGGACGCATCCCTCCCCGACTTCCGCAGCCGGCGCTGTGGAGAGCTCCAGCCGTGGGAATGCTCCTTCCGCAGGCCAGGAGCAGCGGGAAGCGCACGGGAGAGGCAGCCCGGGCTGCACCAGCACCCGCACGGTGAGGGGCGCTGGGGCGGGGGGCGGCTGCGCTGCCGAAGGGCACCCCGGCACAGCTCCGCTGCAGCCAGGGCTCGACTCGCCCCGTCCCGCGGCCCGGTCGGGGCGGGGAGCGGAGCTGGGATTGCCCCGGTGCCCCCCGCGCCCCGGNTTCTCGCTTGCTTCCGAGCCACACGCTTTCTTTCATCCTAGTCCCACGGCCCCTCGAAGGTAACGGCGGTCACCGGAAGGGTGGCTGAGGAAGGGATCACTTCGCAGGAGCGACGGACTTGGTTTGGTACCGCTCGAGTGTCCTCGCTTCCTTTAGAAATACGTCCTTAAGGAATTTTAAAGTGTTTTGTCTGGAGGTTAACAAATGCGGGGCTGCTGTAACTAATGACACCACTGTGGTCCAGTACGTAATGTATTTAGACAGACCATTCCTGCAGAATTCACATGGAAACAACTTCCTCTTCTACATAAATATTGTTTTCTCGTGATACATTTCTTAGCTTTTCCAAAGAATCACAAGCTTTCTACAAAGTAATTTATTACACGGAGTGGTTTATGTTGTTCAGAGGATTTGCAATTGCTTTCTCTCACAAGACGTATTTGCTGTTACACACCGTAAGTACTCTCCCGTGGATAGCTTATGCTACCATCCCTGCAATCTTGGGCATTTCAGGAATCTTCACTAGCAGCCTCGTGCAAACTCCTGAGTGGAGTGTGGGAACTAGACTTCTATCCCACAGCAAAAATTTTAAACACAAAAAGTAGCAAAAACGTTTGTAATCTCCTATCCAAATACGAAAACCTAAGGGGCTCACTGTGGACAAGTTGTCAGAATTATGAGAGAACATGGGTCCTGTGAAGAAAAGCACCAGATTAAACTGGGATTTCTCTTCTTCCCCTCTAAACATCGATGCCACTCTTCTCTGAAAGCTCACACTACTGTACATTGCTGGTCTGCCTGGCAGCGCTCTCTGGACTGCAGCTCACCCTCGCAGATCTGCTTTTCCAAACGTATTTCCCGATACTCAGGTTTCAACCTGATGCACTTAAAACCTTTCATTTCAGTGCTGCTGAGCTCACTTCTGACAATAGAGTGACACGGGGTTAAGAGGGGTACTTGTTCAGCCTCTTGAAGTCAGAAACTAAACTTTGAGTAGAGGAAGAAAAAAGCCACTTGAAAATGTCTTGCTGTGTGTGTGCATAGTGTGGATGTGTAGGAAGAATTGCCTCTGCAGGGAACAGTTGGAGAACAACTTTGATAACAAACTGTACCGAATTACAAAGATTATGTCATACAGTCTACTTTTATTTTTAAGAAATATTTTTAGTTAGTATTTATATTGTAGTAACATATATAGACCCTCCAAGATGGACTAGGGTTTGACTATAAATTCACAAAGTAAAATCACAATCTTTCTTCCGATGAGTTACAAACCCTTTTCGTATAAGCACAGTAGAAAAACCATTGATCAGTTTTGCCTATGCCTAAGGAGTATAAGGTTTTACTCATAGTTTAGCAAACTGTCAGTCATAGTATCTATTTCTTCATGGAAACCCAGCAAAGTTGGTTTAATAAAAAAAAATAGCTGCCCTTGGGCTTTCCTTGAGACTGCAGCAATTCATACATCTCATTTATTTTTATTTATTTAGCCTCATTCATGCCAATCCATTTTTCGTTTAAAATATAATATTAACTATAGGGCTACATCCTCCTTAATGCTACTGGGATCTATCTGATGACTTCAATAGAAGCTGAGAGCTGAGCACTTTCCAGCATTGGGTCTGTAACCCAAGGGAATGCATATGCAGGAGAAGGGATAAGGAAGCCCAGCTATTTGCAGGACAATCAGCATGAATAGGAGCTGTAGATTTGCTCCCTGGCCCCAGGGAGCAGTGTGAGCAGTTAGGACACACATTGCCTGTGCTGGCAGGTGTGAAATCGTACCATGCTGGCTCAACTAATACGTATTATTTCCCCAGAAATTTCTGCTTTTGTGTTGTCTATAATCTGCAAGATACAGACTATTCATATGTCCACACATATCCTATTCGTGAAGACTGAGGATTTTTGGAAGGGTAGTTTCATACCCTCAGCCATGAAATCAGGAATGGAGGACAAAAACTTCATTTATGATCATCAGCTTTAAAACTCAATAATAATTATTTGCATTTGCCATTAATAATTAAAGGCTAAACGTTTCTGGAGTGAGGATTAGTCCCACTGATTCCTGTATCCTTTCATACAGTAAGAAAAACTAATTATATGATCTTGTCCTTACAACTAAAACCTGTTTAATGAAACTGGGGTGATTAATGACCATAACTTAGATATTAGTTTGGTGGCATTCCAAACCCTCTCTCCATTACTCTGCAAGATGACTGATGAGAGAAAATCCTTCCTCACTGTGCTCAGCCTCAAAAACACAAGCAGATGTCAAACATAGGAGAGCACTATAAATCTCAGTAAATTAACTGGCGTAGCTTTGATAGCTGCTTGGTTTGCTGCTAAGAGGGGAAACTGTAATAGGATGTGATACAGCAAAGTATTAAAAGTACCAGAAAGTGAAACAGAGAAAAGAGGTGTACACAGAGCTCATTGCCTGTTTCTAGTCACAGTCAGCAAGCAGAACCTTACGCTCATAATGAAGCTTTAAATGTGTTTTGTAGGAGTCCATACACAAACTGGGATCAGGGATTTCCCTCATGTTTAATTAGCAATCTGAGGAGAGAGGACAACGACATTTGTAGCAGAAGCTAGTGGGCCATAAAGCCAGGCATAGTGGCAGTTATATTAGATCAGCTGGAGATGAGGAAGCTAAATTATGAAGGAGGCTAAATTATGAAGGACTATAAAGGTAAAGTTAAAACCACATTTCCTGCAGAGCTAGGACAAAGAGCTAGGACAAGGACTCTGGGAAAGATGGCACAGCTAATTAACATTTTACTTAGTGAATTACTTCAATGGCATTGTAAATCCCAGTTTAAATTTCTTCCTGAGTCAGGCTGGTGGTTTTTTTGGTTTTTTATTTTTTTTCTCTTCAAGACCTCTCCTGTTTTAGCTGATTAATAGGCCATTCTAGATGAAGATAACAAGGAAAACCTGATATCTTGAATTGGCAGAACTTCTTTATTAGTCCTAGATAAGTCTTTAACAGGTGTTAAGAAGAGAATCCTTTATTATCAACTACTGATTGTCTTTTCCTCCAGTAAGTGGCTTTCTGTCTGGTCTTCTTTACTCAAGAGCAAAAATATCTTAAAAGCTATCCATGACACATATTTAACCAGATATGTAAGTATTATCACTTTAGTGATCGGTGTTGGCTTACAATGGGAGGGCTAATCTTTCTTTCTTTCTTAAACATTAGACAAACAGTTTGTGTGAGAAAGAGAAGGAAAAACAGGATATCAGAAATTTCCAAACCAGTGAATTTGAAAGGGTGGGTGAAACAAATCAGGAAAAGGGTGTCTTGACCCTGCTAGCGGCAAGAGAGAAGGCTGTAGATGCTGGCTGCGAAAACTTCACTTGTTTCACACTTTAATCATCTTCCCTTTATTTTGGTGTAAAATGAAGAGGGAAGGAATAAGACTGAAAAAATAACCCAAAAAATCACCCCAAGATTTAGAAAACAAGCATTGATCATTTTGTTAATTCACTCACACTTTGTGAAAGATCAGCTTGTTTTGTGTGACCTTTCTTTTCTTAAAATACAGCAGACTTTTGTATTTGCCAAATAATTCTTTTCAAAAGAACAGCTACCCAGTTTGGGCTAGGTGCAGCTCAGATAAGAGTCAGGACAATTAGTTCTGTAGTATGAAACAAGAAACAGCTCTTTATATAAATATCACACAACCGGATACTATACACAAAGCTGGACTAGTACAGCAGTGACAGCTGTAGTTCCTGCAAACTACTAGTTCATCCCAAGGAAAAAAAATGTACAAGAGTAAAAGCATAATATTGATTGAGTGGCTAATGATGTTGAGTACTGACCATTATCTGCTGATAATATATATGGCATATAACATATATATATGGAGATAACTTACATTGAGCGTATCTGAGAGATGGGTTGTAAGAGTTCTCCCAAACCAGGGTGCTGCAATGCCTAAAGTACCTTGTATCTTCTTGTGCTATGAGCAGCACTGCTGATTTCTCTGCAGGTAGTCTGCATTTAACAAATGCTTTAAGCATTCCAAGAATTGCAAAATAAAATTACAAATAGAATTTAAAAAAAAAAAAAGTAGCCATGCTCTTCTACTGGTGCCCAGTGAAAGGACATGAGACTACATGCACAAATTGCAATACACAAAGTTTTTGTTTAACGTAAAGGAAGAACTTCTTTCAGTCAAACATGAGAGCAAGTTGCCCAGAGAGGCTGTGGAGTCACCATTATCGGAGTTATTCAAAGCTTAGCTGAACACAACTCAGAACAATTTGCTCTATTTGACCTCACTTTTGAGCAGGGGCTTGGACTAGACTGTATCTAGAGATCCCTTGAAATCTCAGCTCTGCTCTTCTGTGATCCTGTGAAACTGAGGTCAGTGTGTCTCATTCAGTCTAGTATTCTTTGGGGTTAATTGAAGCAAAACATGGTTTTTCAAATTATCCTCATATGCCATCAATGCACATGGTGGCAGTAACCTGTCTGCATGACTTTCTACTACTTACACTGATGCACCTCTTCACCCTAAAACAAGAACCCAGCGCATACAATCTTCTGTAGTACTTGATGCCAAGTATATGTAAAAACTAAAAGCTGAAGGAAGTTCAGAGGAGTAAGAAATGTCTTTGAGAGCATGCATCTTGTCTTCCTTTTCCTTCCTCTCCTTTCTTCTCCTGCCTTCCTTTTCCTGTGCATGGTACTGGGGGCTCAGGTAAATGTGGATGGCTCTACTTTTTTTTTACAAGACTGCACCAAAAATGAAAAGAGTTGAGTTCTCAGTAATCCGTAGCTTTCTAACTTCTCCAAACGATTTCTGTACAGAACTACTACACTGTTTGTGCTGGCTTTGAAGTTGCCATGTCTTTGAATCCTGAGGTTTCCCCTGCACATTCCGGTGCTAAGAAAAGCAGACGTGTGAAGTCAGTTCAATCCAAAAGAAAGGAAGGCTGGGAGTTTGTCAGGAGAAAACCCATGACATTTTGTTCTTTCAGTCAGGTGTGCTTGGCACCTGAAACTACCACCAGGAATTTTGCAGTGGCAAGAAAGGAGAGTGGAGATAAAACAACGCTGGTGGGTGTGTGCATGTGAAAAGTAGAAATCTGGTTTCTGCAGACTGATGGTGGACTACGATTTCCTGCAGCAGATTTTAAGGAAGGAACCAAGGAAGAACACCACCACCCCCACCCCGCAATCAAACAGCTAAATCTGAGGCATCTAGAGCTTGCAGAGAAGATATATTCCTAAACGCTTGTTATGGATGCTTAAAAATAACTTTTGTTTCCAATGGATAGTTTTACATTTTTTTAAATTAAACCTTTTTCCCCTTGCTTTTTAGAGGTGTCTAGGAAACAAAATGGAGTTCTGAGCAGGGGGAGCAAAATGGGGTGCATAGGGCAAGAAGATAAGAGATTATTAAGGGGATAAATTCTGCTGCTATTTGGATAGGGGACAAAGTTTTCTTTTAAACACCTTTTCACTGGGCAGCTTTCATGTCTTTATTGTTCCTTGCTGCTGTATTTTTTTGTCAAGCTGTTAAAGGAAAATAATATAAGTTAAGCAGATCATCTCATTCAGGATAAAGAGAACTTTAATGGAGAGAACACAGGGCTGATGCAGAATATTTGTATCATGTAGCACGGTTCACTGAAAAATAATGAAATATGAATGTTGCAGCAGAGTCTTGAAACATTGGCTTTAAGCCAAAGTATGGGAAAGAGCAGAAAACATAATTGAAAATGAGGTGGTTGTGATACTTAAAAACTTAAAAGTGCCTTTTCTGTCTGAAATTATATAATTGCTTGCAGTAAAAAAAAGAAAACCACAAAAATGAAACAAGGCTGTGCAAGATTATTTAACTATTATCACTGACCTGAACTAAAAATTTTATCTTGATAAATAAGAGAGACTTGTGACTTTGTTCTTGTATTTGACAAAGCTCATTTACACTATCATCAAAAAAACACCTTCACCCAAAATAATCCACTCAGGGCCCAGTCCCACTTGCTCTGATGGCAATGTCAGTTCTGATGGGAATTCAAGAGCATGACTGAGTGCATGCCTAACATGTAGGTGACATTAATATTTTCTCTATGCAAGCTTAGAATATAAAGTATAACTGAGTTGTGTACTTTTCCTAAAAAAAAAAAAAAAAAAAAGAAAATAACACCATAATGACTCACCTTTTTTAAAATTTATTACATGTAACTTTTATGGAGAAACTAGGGAGACTTCATTCTAATTTTGAAATCTTGTTCTTAAAAGCTACAGAACCATTTTTCCCACGCTGGTACACGTGTCCTTCCAACTATAAACAGAGGGGCAGAATTTATATGTAGAGTTCTGGAAATCTCTTTACAGGATCTAAAAACAGCCTTTCAGTTTGTGAGAATTTTGCCATGATAAACTACATCTTGTAGTTTGTTAAAATGGGAGTGCTGAGTATGACTGGAGAAAAGGAAATCCCAGATCTCCACAAGTAAATTTGTTGCTATTTCTAATACTTAATAGGAAAGTATTTCCTAATCTCATCATTAGGCCAAAGCTCAGTAGTGGTATCTCGAGACTTGGACTAGACTAACTTGGAGAACAGTTGATGCTAAGGTAGAAAAAGAAAATATTTATTAGCAGGAACCTTTTAACAGTTTTCATATCATGGCAATTTGGGATATGAGCAAACAAAGCAATGGCATAGTAAGAAGTGACGGTTAAAATGGAATATATACTTGCAGCAGCCTTGGAAACACTTATAAGGCAAATCTGCACTTGTAGTTAACATAAAAGGGGAAGGAAAGGTGATGTAACAGCTGAAAAAAAAAGGAGTGAGGAAGAGGAGATGATCCTGTCCTGAGTACAGAAGGCTTGTGAGACCTGTTTTAAAATCTTCACCTTTGGTACTACTAATTTATTTTGTATAACCCAAGACTTCCTTTTTTTAAAGGTGGGCATATTTGTAGAGCCACCAGCACATTAACCTCTGACTGAAGATAACATACAGCCCCTCTGAAGGACTTTTGCTACCTGTACAGAACATTTTACAGTTACTCAGTCCACATCTCTGCATCTCCTACTTCCAACTCTTTTGCATCTGCTTGTTCCTATCAAGACAGGCAGCTGTTTCTTTTCAAATTCTGCTCCTGATTTATGTGCACACAGGCCTGACCCCTTACAAAGCTAATAACCAAATGCATGCAATACACTCACAAGTGCTACTTTTCCCCTGGCACCTCTGCACACGGCAGATGTGGGTAAGGAAGGGATGTCCTGCAGCAGCTGGCAGAAGGGGAAGGAAATGGAGTGTGACTGGAGCGCCGAACTCCTGCATTTGCAAGGCACGAACTGTTGTGTTGTTGTTGGAAGGGTTCTGGGGAACAACGGAGTTCAGGGACGTAGAGGTGTGCTAATAATTAAGGCATATACCTGCACTTGATAGTTTAAATGAGGGGATCACTTCACGTACTGGAATTTTGTGCAGTGACTGAATTGCAATGCTTCGCTTATTTTAAACGCTGCTTCTCGGTAAGCGAGTTTATGCACTCGGCTGCTGATCGCCCCGCCGGCTGTGCCTTCGGGCCGGGCTGCCGGCGGCACCGAGAGCCGGCGCTCCGCAAGCCCCCGCCGTGTCGGGGCGCATCTCCAGTCCAAGGCCGCGGGAAAGCGCCGCGCCACGCGCGGTGGGGAACACACCACCTTCCAAAGGAAAAGAAAAGGAATAAAGGGAGGACAGAGAAAAATTCCCACGTGCTAGTAACAGCTCAACTGTAAAATTCCAACACGCCGATCCTGCCCACGTCCCAAGGCTCAGCCGGAGCTCGGCGCTCGTCCGCCTGCGCCGGGACGGCGCCGACAGCCCTCGGCCGCAGCGCAGGACCCCGGGCCGGCAGCTCAGCCCTCGGCTGCGGAGCCGGCCGGGAAACGCCCTCGACACGGCCGCCGCTCCCGGCCCNGCCGCAGCACCCCCTAGCGGCGTGGGGCCGGAGCGGCGCTACCGCGCGGGGAGGGGCGGGGCGGAGATGGCGCCGAGAGCCAATTGGCTGCTCCGCGCCCGGAGGTGCGCCCCGCGCCCGCAGCGCTCCGTGATAGGCCGGCGAGGGCCGGGGGGCGGGGCGCTGCGGCACGGCGCGCCCCCTTTGGCTGCTTCTCTCGCCTGGGCGCGGTGGGCGCTGCCATTGGCCGCCTGGCGGCGGGGGGGTGGGCCCGGCGACAGCGGCCTCCCGGGGCTGGGGTCCGTCTCGGCGGCAGCGGCGGAAGTCTCGCGAGGGAGCGCGGCCGGGATTTGGCGGGGCTGCCTCCCTCCCTCCCTCCTC